>JBBPBX010042984.1:0-28141 GCA_038048925.1 Garcialebias charrua | reverse complement strand
ATCCATATCCATCCATCCTTCATCATCCAGCCATACACTTCTCATTCCATCCATCCATCCACTTCTCATTCCATCCATCCATCCATCCATTCATCATCCATCCATACACTTCTCATTCCATCCATCCATCCACTTCTCATTCCATCCATCCATCCATCCATCCATCCACTTCTCATTCCATCCATCCATCCATCCATCCACTTCTCATTCCATCCATCCATCCATCCATCCTCTTTACCCACTTCTCCTGTCAGGTTGTGGTGAACTGGTGTTTATCTCCTGCAGTCTCTGTGTGTGTGAGACCGGGTGCACCTTGGACAGGTCACAAGTCCACAAAAAATGCAAACAAGAAAAAATGATATGGTTTGAGGGACTCTAATATAATTGGATCCTCTCATTGCAATATCTGAAATTCAAAAAAGGCGTTCAATACAGGATCAACTGGACTTTATTTGTTGCAGAAAACGTTTCGACTTCTGTCCAGAAGTCTTTTTCAATTCTGAATGAATGGAAGCTGTGAGAACGAGAAGTTATCTGAAATAACTGAAATATCTGAAATTCTGTTCACCCCTCTTATGATGTCCCCCTCACAATATGAAATACTTGCTTTCTCAAATCCTTTAGCAAGATGCTGTCTTACTCCTCTGGAAGTCACCCCAACGGTCTCTTTATGACTCAAGTGTCATCGTCAAACTGTAGAAAACAGAACTTTTTATTATTTGTCATACACTGAGACTGCTGGTTGTTCTTAGAAAAACAAAAATCTGGATAATAACACCTACTTCAACTGGATATCATTATGTCTATCTATCTATCTATCTATCTATCTATCTATCTATCTATCTATCTATCTATCTATCTATCTATCTATCTATCTATCTATCTATCTATCTATCTATCTATCTATCTATCTATCTATCTATCTATCTATCTATCTATCTATCTATCTATCTATCTATCTATCTATCTATCTATCTATCTATCTATCTATCTATCTATCTATCTATCTATCTATCTATCTATCTATCTATCTATCTATCTATCTATCTATCTATCTATCTATCTATCTATCTATCTATCTATCTATCTATCTATCTATCTATCTATCTATCTATCTATCTATCTATCTATCTATCTATCTATCTATCTATCTACTGTATCTTCGTTTAACGTCCGTTTCCCTGATATCATTATGTATCGTGTCTTAAATACAAAACAAAACTAAAAATGTCCTTTTCCACTGGATTTTTCTGGTGAGAAGTTCCACTTAGTCTGTGTCTCAGCAGAACTTTGAAGAACCTGTAGTGGAATGATGCTCCTCCATCTTACCTCAGAACGCTCAGTGTTTCTTCCTTTGAGAAGAATGTCACCTTAGCCCTTTACCAGGACACTTGTTCTACCGAGCACATTACGTTCTGTTAGTGTCGCTCACAGATGGAAACATAATAACAGAAACTACTATTCCATAATTGTGGACAGTGAGTGTGTCTGAGCTCACATGTCTGTCATTCCTTCCCTGTTCTGTGCTTCTGTCCATGTTGTCTCTGTATGTCCTGATAAGGACGTCATTAAATCCTACAGAGATTGACTCCCTCTAAGCAAGGATGTTTTTCAGCTCAGATCATATATCCTCCCCTGTCATTTTTATCAAACCCTTTTATTTAGAGTAAAATATCCAGGGTGTTAAACCAAAACACATTAACCACGTTTTGGTCAGTAAATGATGTTAGCAGCTCATTGCTTCAAGGCAGAAGAAATGCAAAGCTGATTTGCAGTCAGGTTTTTGTTACATGCACACATTTATGCCCTTCTGCATGTAGATCAGAATCTAATCACATGGTGGATCACTGTGTGTGCATGCTGTGCTCCAAGTATGTTCCAGCCTTTGCAGAGCCGTATATAGCCAGACACATTTTTCTTCAAATTACAGACACCCTGGAATTGGAACAAAGTGAGGTTCAGTCCACTAAATCCAATTCAATTCAGTTTATTTATAAAGCGCCAAGTCACAAGAGAAGTCGTCCCAGGGCACGGAACAAAAAACATTAACATCAATTAAAAATGCCAGTTAGTAAAATTTATCTATCTAAGGAAGGAAGCAGATCCATTGAATCTTCATGTCGTCACAGTCTCTCATCCTGAGCAAGCACAAAGGAGACAGTGGAAAGAAAAAACTCCCTTTTAACAGGAAGAAACCTCCTGTAGAACCAGGCTCAGGACGAGCAGCCATCTGCTTTGACCAGCTGGGTTTGAGAGAACAGGAAGTAGAAACGGACACAGAATGGCAGGTCCAGAAAGCAGGACAGCGGGTCTTTCTATAGGAGGAAATACACACAAGAAACATGTTAAGATATAAATAATTACAAATATAAACATGTATTCATTTGTATTCATTTGAGAAAATGTGGTCAGTTTGTCCTCCAGCAGTCTCAGCCTATATGGCAGCATAACTAAGGACAGCTCAGGAAACCCAAACCTACCCTAACTATATGATTTATCAAAAAGGAAAGTCTTAATCCCAGTCTTCAAACTGGACAATGTGTCAGCCTCATGGACAGAAACTGGAAGTTGGTTCCACAAGAGAGGAGCCTGAGAACTGAAAGATCTTCCTCCCATTCTGCTTTTGGAAACTCTAGGAACCACAAGTAAACCTGCAGTCTGAGAGTGAAGTGATTGAATTCAATTTTTCATGCCTGAGTTTTAACCTCCTAGGACCTTGCGTCCTCATATGCAAGAGACCAGGGGCCTCATGTATCAACCGTGCGCACGCACAAAAACATTGCGCACGTCACTTTCCACGCAAAGTGGCGTATGTATCAAATCTGATATGAACGGGAATATCTGCGCATCCACGTACAAATCCACGGCTGCTCCCCTGCTTGCGTACGCACGTTTCTGTGGTTATTGTTCCTTTGGCGACACTTACAGGTTATTCAGAGAAACTGTGTCCATGATATGAAAATAATCATAAATCCCACCAAACACACATGATTAACAATTATTACATCCACATGGACGCAATTAGATGAGTGGATATAAAAGCATGCGCCAAATAGTGGCAACGATATTGACAACAATGAGATGTGATTTCTTTAAATAAGAAGTTAACCAAGCTGTACCAACACGCCTACGTTTAGGTCAGTGTGTAGCGCGGTTGCCTTTAGTTCCAAAGGTCATGAGTTCGAATCTCGCATGGTACAACGTTTCTCTTTTTTTTTTTCGTTCCAGATTTAAATACACATGAAAACTATTTACAAAACAAGAAATCGTCTGCTTCCTTTCATTTCATGTATTGTTCTATTTCTTGTTGTTTTATTAAATAGTTGTCCTGTGTTCTTTAAATCTGGAATGAAAAAAAAAAACGTTGTACCAAGGGGGAGTCGATCTCACGACCTTTGGGACGAAGGGCGGGCGCGCTCACCACTAACCTATACAGGCATGTTAGAGCAGATGGGTCAACTTCTTGTTTAAAAGTGGATGGTATGTTTTGCGCTAGGCGTGCCGAATAAAACCTTTTTCCGTGCTTCTCTGCCTCACTCAGAAGTGATTCCTGTTCACAGTCCGTGAAGTTCCTCTTTTTTCCACGTTCCGACATGATTTGCAATGGAGCAGAGACGACATTCCTGTCGTGCATGGCATATTTGAATGACTTTGCATATTCATACGGAGGCGTGTCAAAGGCGGAGTCGGCCACTCTCTCATGTGCGCTGAATTCCACGTTGATTGTGTTGTACATAAGGAATGTGCGTGGATACTGGTGTACGCACAGTTTGATAAATCTGGATTTTTTTGTGCGTTGACACTTTTCTGGATTTGTCCGTACGTGACTTTTCAGTAAGAAATCTACGCAAGTCTTTGTACATGAGGCCCCAGGTCTAAGATCATCTTATGTTGAGATCTAATGACAGAGTTGTGGCCATTTTTGTTAAACCTTCAAAACAACGTTAACCACAGTCTTCTGTGATGTCATTTGTTGTACTGTATATGACTTTCAGTACCACCAAACCAAATTTTAAACTAACAACTGTATAGCGGACTGAGTTATAGCCATTTTTTGTGTTGGCTAACATTAACTTGCTGTGGCAGCCATCTTTATTTGAATTTACTCAAAATCCTAATGAGTTGTAGACATATATCCACTGATCCCTTTCTTAGTTTAACGAATCCATTCAGTGATTCATGGGGTATTTTGCTAACAGTAACAACGAATGCCAGATTCTAAGCAAAATGATCCTGAAATGTGTCATCCTTGGAAAATGTGTTTAGGATGATGCTCATCTGCTCGCACACCCAACTTCTGCCCAGTAACTGTAAAGTCGTCTGCGTTGTAGCCATTTGTGTTGTCACTAAAGTTGTATCGGTCATCCTACATTGGACACTGAAGCCTAATGAGCAGTGGACAAACGTCTAGTGTTTATTTCCTGAGAGATTTAAAAACTCAGACAAACAAAACAACACTAACAAACATGGCAAAAACTTTATTGTCTCATTATGATCCAAGCACTAAATATTTACCCACAAGCAAGCTTGCATCTAGAATAACACAACCGACTTTAGCTTTAAACTAGTGGTGCCATCCTTTCATATTTCTTGTTTTGAATGTTTAAAATGGACATTTTATTGTAAACAAGGACTTTGACCTGGGCTGTATGGCACAAAAATCCAAACGGGTTTGTGGTGTTGAATGGCTGAAGGTGCGGGAGGTGGAAATCTACAGGCAGAGAATTCCTCTGTGGATTATCGTCTTAGTTCAAAAATCCAACCTTTGCATTCAAAAGGAGCTGGTTTCCACAGCCTCCCTGTTGGTGCAGGCCTGTGTGTACATGTGCTCTGTATATGCAAATGATAGCATTGATCAAAGCACATTAAGAAAATATAAGATGCGGTTGACAGTCGTGGGTGGTTTTTCTAACAATCCAAAGCTTCTCCACATCAAGGCTTAGCCTTCTTTAAAGACCGTGTAAAGGGAAATTAGATTTGTGTTTTTAGTTTATCACATGGCATAAATATGTGTTATTAATCACCCATATAAATCTGACTGATTAAAAACATTGTTTTCCTTATAAAATTAAGTGTCAAAAATCATGAAAAAACATGATTTTCCCTTAGTCTGGAACTGTGGGGGCGTGTCAGCACGTGGGCGTGGTTTCAGCGCAGTTCTGCAGCTCAGAGAGCAAGTAGGAGGACTCTCTCGCTCAGAGCTGAACTGTGTGGAGGAGGAAGACAGGTTCATCAGTAAACCTGCTCTGTTTGCTCCTTTTTCCAAGAGTTACGCTGTTTTTAGTGCACAAACAACTCTGGTTTTATTTTTAAAGTTGAGGACGCAACTATAATTCATAACTCCGCTGTTATGTGTTTAGAAGATGAGCGGACTCGCGCGGCTGCACCGGTCCGACCCGACACATCGCATGCGGGGGCTGTGTTGGTGATTAAGATAAAGAGTAATCACGTTGATAACTAAGTATGCAATGGACCTGTCGCATTTTCTTAGCAAAAAAGGAGCTTGTGAACTTGTAGGGCACAGGCTTAGCAATAAAAAAAGAAAGAAAGAAAAGAAACAGGAAAGGCGGCGGCGGTGTCCGGAGGCTGAGGAGGGAGACGGTCAGTAGCAGGTGCCCTGACCATTAAAACATCCTGGGAAGATGCAGGAACGAGGCATAATTGATTAGCTAGCTAACAATGAACAAAATATCTATGCTATTGCTATCTGATGCTATCTGCGAGTCGCGAGTGAACGGCTCCACCCATGCGAAGAACAATTTATATCACTAGAGCAGCAGGGGGTAGGGCTATACTAATGAGGACCGCGTGACGAAACGCGGTCCCGTTTAAAACACGCCTAAAAAATCCTGAAACACACATGTCTTTATACACAGTTTCATGTATAACTTCAAAATTAATTGAGCTACAATTTTGAGACTTTTTACTCATTTACAACATTACAATTATCACATTTATAATGTTTATTTAAGAAAATGTTGAAATTCACTTTACACGGTCTTTAAAGAAATACATACAGTATCTCTCGCTTGTCAACCAAGGTCATCTCAGGCTGAGAAATAATGCTGTTTTGGTCAAACCTCAAAAATAACACTACAGACAACATCCCAAGATCTCACACTCAAAGCATGAGTTGTACAGAAACCAGCTTCTATCACAACAAGATTTAGCTCAATGTCTGTAGAACTGACTAAGACACATGTCCTGATGCTCAATAATAATAATAATAATAATAATAATAATAATAATAATAATAATAATAATAATAATAATAATCATCATTTTATTTAAAAGCGCCTTTCAGGACACCCAAGGACACTTAAAGGTTCAGTCTGCAGTTTCTGTAGAACTGCAGCCCTTAGAAAAAATTTCAACAGGCAAAGCATTCTGATCCCTCCCCCTCAGAGCCATATATGGCTCTGCTCTCCCATGGTCTGTTGAAATTCAAATTCAAGCTCTGTTTTTATTGGCTGATTCAAATTCAAGCTCTGTTTTTATTGGCTGGTTACAAACTCTGTTTTTATTGGCTGGAAAATGGCGGGTCACCTTTTCTTTTTAGAAATGCTTATTTACCACCTGGAGAAGCAAGGGGACAATATATTTTTTTTTTTTCAGAGATAACCTGGCTAACATCAGTCTGTCAGGAGATAGTGACAGAGTGAAGAAATATGTTTATAAAAAAGCTACATACTGAAGCTTTAACAAACCAATACAGTTCAAACATTATCAGCGAAAAATTGAAATATAAAATACATAAAGATTATAAAATGCAAAATAAAAAAAATACATTTAGTAAAGTTAATGATAAGCTAGTCTAAAGAGATGGGTTTTCAGGGCTGTCTTGAACAGAGAAAGGGAGGTGGTGTTTCGAAGGTCTGGTGGTAGAGCGTTCCAGAGGTGAGGGGCAGAGCAGGTGAAGGCCCTGCTCCCCATGGTGGAGAGGCGGGCAGAGGGTACATGGAGTTGTAGTGAAGAGGAGGACCTGAGAGAGCGTGATGGGATGGAGATTTGTAGGAGGTCAGATAGATAAGGAGGGGCAAGGTTGTGGATAGCTTTGAACGTGAGAAGTAGAATTTTGAAGATGATGCGTGATTTAACCGGGAGCCAGTGGAGCTGCTGCAGGACAGGAGTGATGTGGTTATAGTAGGAGGTTTGAGTGATGACACGGGCAGCTGAGTTCTGGACCATCTGTAACTTGTGGAGAGATTTGTTGGGGAGGCCGTAGAGAAGGGAGTTGCAGTAATCGATACGGGAAGTCACAAGACTGTGCACCAGGATGGCTGTGGAGCGGGGTGTGAGAGAAGGACGGAGACGGTTAATATTACGGAGGTGGAAATAGGCAGACCGAGTAATATTGTTGATGTGTGAAGTGAAGGAGAGAGTGGTGTCGAGGATGACACCGAGGCTCTTGACCTGAGGGGAGGGGGATAGCAGAGAGTTGTTAAGGGGGACGAGAAGATGTTCTGATTTTGAAATAGAGTTTTTGGTACCAACAAGAATGATTTCTGTTTTGTTGCTGTTTAGTTGAAGGAAATTGTTAGAAAACCAGTGATTTAGCTCGTTGAGACAGTCGGTGAGGATGGAGGGTGGGTGGAGTTAGGTTTTGATGACAAGTAGAGCTGTGTGTCATCAGCATAACAGTGGAAATGGACGCCGTATTTGCGGAAGATGTGACCTAGAGGAAGGAGGTAAATGATGAAGAGGAGGGGTCCGAGGACAGAGCCTTGGGGGACACCCGTGGAGACAGGGGAAGACTGGGAACGGAAGGATTTAAGCTGAATGAATTGAGTGCGGTCAGAGAGATAGGAGGTGAACCAGTCTAACGGGGTACCTGAGATGCCAATGGAGGTTAGTCTGTTGAGGAGGATAGAATGACAGATGGTGTCGAAGGCAGAACTTAGATCAAGAAGAATGAGGATGGACAGAAGACCAGAGTCAGCAGCAAGAAGGAGGTCGTTAGTAATTTTTACTAGAGCTGTTTCGGTGCTATGGTGGGGGCGAAATCCAGATTGAAACTCTTCATAAATGTTGTTGTTGGACAGGTGAGAGTGAAGTTGACTAGCAACAGTTTTTTCAAGGATCTTGGAGATGAAGGGCAGATTGGAGATCGGACGAAGATTACTGAAGTTGGTGAAGTCAAGACCTGGTTTCTTGATGATGGGGGTGATGGCAGCAGATTTGAAGGCTGTGGGAACAATGCCAGAGGTTAGGGAGGAGTGGATGATATTAGTGATGATAGGGAGCAGAGACGGGAGACAGGATTTAACAAGAACTGTGGGAAATGGGTCAAGTTGACAGGATGAGGACTTGGACTTGCTGATAATGTCAGCAATGTCATCAGCAGAGGGGAGGGAGAAGACAGAGAAAGGGAGGGAGGGAGGGGGAGTTCAACAAGGATGCTGGGGGCAGTATTTGGTCCAAGGTGTTTATGAATTGAAATAATCTTTTCATTGAAATATGACATCAGGGAGTTGCAAAATTCTGTGGAAACCATGTGAGAGGGCAGGGAGTTAGGAGATGAGACAGAACGGTGGAGGAGAGAGAACAATGTTTTTGAATTACCAACATTAGAACTGATGATGTCAGAGAAGTAGCTGGATTTGGCTTGAGAAATACTGTTCTTGTAATGGACGAGGTGGTTTGCATAAAGTTCCTTGTGAATTGTGATCCAATAATCCAGGTAGATAAATCTAACAAGGTTAAATCAGGTCATCTGGACGGATTCTTCTTGAAACATTTAGTTTTTTATCCAAAAGTCTCAGTCGGAGGAGCTGCAACAAACTCAGTCTTATAAATAGCACCTTCTCATAGTGGATCAACCAGTTTGCTGCTGACAGCCAGAACTAGCTGCTCACATGTAAAAGGAGGACCATAGCAATGGATCATTAGAGATCTTACAACTGGTCGTTAGTGCCCTGATGGCTGCTTGCTATTCACAGGGGGCTGGGTGATCTCATCTTACACTCATTTGCAGGTCAGAGGTCACTCGTTCAGGGATGAAGATGTTCACATACTTGATAGAGAGGACTGATGGTATGAGAGAGGAGTAAAGGAGGCCATCTTTGTGAAGAGAAACCGTCCGTTGTTAAACAGAGGCGGATGCCTCCATGTTCAGCTGTCCCCCTCTTGCAATGCTGTTATTGAAAGTATCACCCTGTAGCACCTACAGATACGCCTACAGTACAGTCCATTTACCATTCAGTGTGAGATTACAGATTAATGTGACATGTTTGCTGCTGATTAAGGCTGCCTGTTGCAAGTTTCAGGATCTTTGTAATCATGTTGCATGCCGACAGTGTAACACCAGAGCAACAACATTCTTTTACTCGATTTGTTGGTCCTTAAGTTGTCACTTCTCAAGGACAACCTAATGCACATATCTGATTATTGCTTACTTTGTGACTGAAAGGAATTCATCCAACCTTTGTAGTGTTGCATTTGAAAGTCTTGTTCTCTGAAAGCAGAGAAAGTTCAGCCTTGAAGCTACAATCCTGTAGGATGTCAGACGTTTTGATGGGCTCAAGCGTAAAAGCTTAAATGTCTTTGATCTTCTGCCAATCAGTCATGAGAGAGTAGCTCTGTTGTGTTATTAGCCTTTTTATTTCCAACATAACTTACCTTTTTTAATAAAATGTAATCTGTCATGAGACCTTTGCACAAAACTTAAGCCGTACCTGTTGAAACGATTCGTCTTAAACCCAAAAGACTTGGTCAGTCTGATTCCACCCAGAGGACCTGACTTAACTTTATTAGATTTCTCTACCTGGATTATTGAGCTTGCTTCAGGATATTAAGCCATACCTGGTGGTGTCAAACCTGTTTGTCAGTTAGCAACAAACACCTTCAGCAAATAAACTGTCAGTGTGCTTCTACAATTGATTATCTTTTGGAGCACTTCAAAATGGCCACACCAGCCAACTGAACGTAGAAAACGACAAAAATGCTATAAACAAATCAGTTGTTAGATATTACACTAAAACTTGGTGCAGTTGTAGCTGGGAGTCATTTACAAAACACATACAGTACTTGGAGAGCATGCGTAATGATATTTTGAAGTTTGACCACAGTGGATGAAAATCCATCCATCATATTTTACCTGCTTCTTCCCTTTTGGGTTGCGGGGGGTCACTGGTCCCCATGTCCAGCAGTCACTGTGTGAGAGGTGGGGGACACCCTGGACAGGTCTCCAGTCCATCACAGGGACACATAGAGACAAACAACCATTCTCTCTCTCACCTAGAGACAATTTAGAGTTACCAATCAGTCTAACATACATGTTTTTCGTCCGTTGGAGGAAACCGGAGTACCCGGAGAAAACCCATGCAGCACGGAGAGAACATGCAAACTCCACCCAGAAAGGTCCCTGGCCAGGATTTGAACCAGCAACCTCCTCGCTGAGAGCCAACAGCTCTACCAACTGATCCACCGTACTGCTCTAAGCTGAAATATGTTGAGCTCAAAGGGATATTATCAATCTTGCCAATCTGGTTTGAATGAAAGGATTTGTGTTAATTATGTTTGTGATTCATTTAATTATGTTATATAACTTTAAAACCTAAAATGATAGGGACGTTATGTCTTCATCCGTGGTACAGATAAAAGACATCAAGACAAAGACAAGGTGATTGTGCTTTAGCACAGACTCAGTTTTCTTCAGACTTTCTTTAAACTTATGACCTCCTGGAGCCAAACTACCAGACCATGGAGACACCAACACCACAGATTACAGTTGTCTTGTGTATAAAAGAGTTGAGTCAGGATATAATTCACTTAAATGATCATTAAAGTTAATTCCAGACTCTAAATAATTCCAACACTAAGATCCAACTGTAATTATAGCTACAGGATGCTGGTGATGGTTCTGACGTTTAGGTCATCTTGGTAAGTTCAGTCCAAGACTTCAGGCTTGCTGATTTTAGTTACATGGGTGAGTCTGGTTCCATAACAATGGAACAGTTCACTGCCATGTGGAACGCCACACCGTTCAGTTTGATTTCACTCCTCCGAGTCAAAGAAGTTATTTTTATAGAATTTATTAGGCTGTACATTACTCGTTGTACTTTTCCATATCTGTTTGTTACGGAGCATTAGTGACTAAACGGCGTCGTGGAGACCAAGGAACACACCAGACATGTCAGGGATAAAGCTGTTCAAGCCAAGGTTAGGTTATAAAACAACGTCCCAAGCCTTGAACGTCTCATGGAGCGCTGTTCAAGCCATCATCTGAAGGTGGAAAACATCTGGCACGACTGTAGGAAATTTCAAATGACATGAATGTTTTTTAGAGACAGAAGTTACAGGACAAGACAGTTCCTGGAGAAACTTTGACTGAGACTGCCACGTTGCAGCCTATTTTGATTTGACAGTACTTTGTGTTGGAGTTCACTCTCAGCTACCATCACAACATATTTCAGCTCAATATGGCACAAAAGAACAATGAGTTATAGTCATTTGTTCTTTTAAGCTATGGCGGTTATCTTGAATTTTCAGACTTGAATTCAGAATGTGTTGAGCATCACTGTCAGCTACAGCCAAACCACATTTCAGCTCATTATCTCAAAGAATGAGAGTTATAGTCAACTTTGAGTTTTCTGAGGTAGCTGTGGCAGCCATCTTGAACCAAAATGGCTCCAAATGTTTATCTGTGTTTTGTTCAGGGACCTCTCCACTCGAGGTCATGTGACCTCACTGCGGTAGATAGAGGCTATGAAGAGTCTGTCAATGTTTTTCAATGAGAAAACGCCATCTTTGTTTGCAACTTGTGTTGCCATGACAACTCAAAAGTAACAGCACCCATCCCGGTGCTGAGCCAGTCGTTTAGATATGACATTTGTGGGGGTACACATTGCAGTTTGGTCCACATTAAAGTTGATAGAAGAGCAAGACCCATTTCAGGTAGACAGTCCCCAAAAACAAAAATCTGCTCCCAGTAATTTGGGGATGCAAAATCATTTCCCCAGTAGATGTTTGGTGCAAGGTCCATAATGCAACAGTGTGAACAGCTTTCCCATAAACTCAAGAGGAACTTTGGGTCCAGGACCAGGTGGGTGTGATTCATTGATGTGGCACTGTGGCACACCAAGCCAGACCTGAAAATAGTTTTCTCCTCAGTCTGCGGTGTGGTGTTATGCAGCAACTGCTACTGTTGAGCAGGTCCTCTTCTTCAGACTCCCAAACCTTTTTTTACTTGACTTGATGAAAACTTTCACACAAACTATGTCAGCCTCGGCACGAGGAAAGACTGAGAGTGCACAATAATGTTCCCAAAGTCAGCATTTCTCATGGAAAGCATTTATATTTAGATCACTCAGAGCCTAAAGTGGCAACTGAGGGAAAAGTTTTTCTTGTAGTCAAAGATGATGTTTTTGTCCAGACACAGTTTAAACATCAGTATACAGTAGTCACAGGAGCAACATTACTAACAAGAACAAAAAATCTGTAACTGTCATAAAACATAAATTATAATTGTGTAAAAGCTGTAAAAGATCTTAAAATACATGTTCAGACATGTAAAGTCCAATTTTCTGTGACCTGTTTCAGCTTTGAATGGTGTTTTGAGCTATTCTGAACTATAGTGTTACAAAGATAGGTTTTCTTACGTATTTCCCCAAAATTCAATTAGATTCCATTTCTATTCAGTTTATTTCTATAGCTCCAAGTCACAACAGACGTCGTCTCAGGACACTGAACAGAAACATTCATATATTGTGGATAAAAAAGCCGATAACTAAAAGTTCTCTATAAACAGAAAGAAGCCTCCAGCAGCAGCAGGTTCAGGACAAGTGTCCATCTGCTTCGACTGGCTCGCCTTGAGAAGACAGAAAGGAGAGACCGACGAACAGAGTGACAGCTCCAGGTGTAGTTTCTATAGGAGGAAAGACAAAAGACATGCTAAGGTAGATATAATCACAAACAGTTAGAGCAGAGTAAGTAAAGACAGCAGCAGAGTGAATGAATCTGGTCAGTTTGTCCTCCAGCAGTCGAGCAGCATAACTAAGGGATAGCTCAGGAAACCCAAGCTGACTATAGGATTTATCAAAAAGGAAAGTCTAATCCCAGTCTTCAAACTGGACAATGTGTCAGCCTCATGGACAGAAACTGGAAGTTGGTTCCACAAGAGAGGAGCCTGACAACTGAAAGATCTTCCTCCATTCTGCTGCTGGAAACTCTAAGAACCACAAGTAAACCTGCAGTCTGAGAGTGAAGTGCTCTGTTAGGAAAATATGGAACAATAAGATCTGTAATATACGATGGAGCTAGGTTGTTGAGTGCTTTGTAGGTTAGAAGTAGGATTTTGAATTCTATCCTGGATTTGACAGGGAGCCATTGAGAGAAGCTAAAACTGGAGAGATGATCTCTCCCACTAACTCCAGTTAAGACTCTGGCAGCAACATTTTGGATCAAATGAAGACTTTTTAAAGAAGTATTTGGACACCCAGACAAATTATATTCATTGTCAATGTTTTTAAAATGTATTTTCTAAATTGTCTACGCCAGGGCTACTCAACTAAAGTGCTCAGGGGGGCACAGTTTCCGAAAGTGAGCAGCTCAGGGACTGGACATCCAGCAATTAAAGTCATTCTGTAAATAAGCAAAGTTTTACAATGATCAGTTACCTTTTAACTTTGTTTTATTGCATTGAATTATAAATGCAATAAATAGAACCCAGAACCCCCCCCAAAAAAAAATAAAAATAAAAATAATTATATATGCTAAGCAGTGTACACTACCAAAAGTCATAGCAAAGAATTCCCTGTTGATTTGTTGTAAAATTAGTGTGTTCTCTTTTAAAGCTGTGCAATGAGGGACAGAACGATTTTGATAATATGTAACAAAACCAACTTAAAATCATTTCATGGTCCTCCTCCAGCAGTCATGAAGTCTTATTTCTCAGGAATTCAGGTTGCATTGTGCTACAAACAAACACAGTTTAATGGTGAGCGGCAGGACCAAGTTGTAAAAAGTGTTTTTGTCAAACAATGAACAGATGGTCAGTCTGTTCCTGCTGTTTGTCAAATAACCAGCACTGCTGACCATGACCTTCTTAACAGATCATTTAGTCTGATGTGCATTCCCAGAAACCCATTTTTACACATGACTACAGACAACATAAACGGTAAAGGTTGTACAAAAAAAAAGACAATTTCTAATTTCAAGTGACTGATGATTAAGACCCTTAATTCACAGTTTTCATACAATACCCCTGGTTTCTATTTGTCTCTGTACTGAGATGTTCTCTGGATCCCACTGGCACAAATGGCTACTGTTTGCTCAGAACCAGCTGGTTTTGGCAAAGCAAGCCATAAAAGCATAACTCTCATGTAGTAACTGAAGCAGACGAAGTGTGTGAGGCAACAAAAAGCCTTAAACCTGTATGTCCCCCAATGAAGTGATGAGCACGTTGTGTGCTTGGAGGTTGGAGCATGTAGAAGGTAACACTGTGTTCAGACAGCAGGTGAAAACATTTGATCAGAGCTGCTTTGTGTTGCCAACACACTTCCAGCTGATTTACCAGCATTAGTTGCTATAGAGACCGGTGGTTTCCAAAGTTGGGGACAGGACCACAATATGAGCCTTGGTCTTAGAAAGTCTATGGCAGGGGTCTGCAACCTGCGGCTCTGGAGCCACATGCGGCTCTTTGGTCCCTCTGCAGCAGCTCTTTCAAGCTTTGACCAAAACTAACATAAAACTGAATTTTATAGGATGTTGTACCCACAAAAAATGACTAGTTTAACAGTTGTCATGTCAACTCCTTTGCAAATACAGTATGTGGATACTAGTACTAATACACAAAGTAAATTATACTCACTTTAACTTTCTGCTTTATTCTTCAAAGTAGGATACACAATTACCATATTTTTTGGACTATAAGGTGCACCAGATTATAAGGCGCATTATCAAAACCTAACAGTCAGATAAGTCAAACTCTATCCAACTCATACATAATAATCTCTTACAATTGGTTTGAGGTCAGTAAGCACAACCAGAATTAATACAGAAGACTCACTGGATTATAAGGCTCACTGTGAATTTTTGAGAAAATTAAAGGATTTTAAATGCGCCGTATAGTCCAAAAAATAAGGAACTCCACAATTTTATAAAAAGCACATTTGTCTGCACAGTTGACTGTTTATTTTTTATTTTTTGGGGGAAAAATACAAGACAATACAAGACGATGGACAGATGAATGGAAGATGGATGGAATCCAATTTTTTTATTTTTGTCTCAAAATGTAAAAACATCAATAAATGTTAACAATCATTAGATGTTTTTAGTTTTATAATTTCACACCTACTGGCCAGAAAAGCCCCTCTAGCAAACTTAAAATGGCCCACGGGCCACCAGTTGATAATGACAATTGTATCAAGTTTTGCGACTCTGGACGCATTTAATTTAGTGAACGAAAGGGCAGAAATGGCTCTTTTGATAGTAAAGGTTGCAGACCCCTGGTCTACGGGAATCAAATTAATGTAAAATGATCGTCATTAGCTGTCACGATAACAAATTTTGCTGGGCGATTAATTATCTGAGAAATTTTGCGATAAACAAAAATATTGTTTGAAATTTGACAATAATTAGTAAATATTATAATAATATAAATAATATAATAATATAATATAATATAATTATAATATAATTATAATTATTATATTATAATGAGTAATTATTGTCAAATTTTAGAAGAAATGTCAGTTAATTTTGTGTGTAGTACCTTTTTTGACCACTGGATGGCAGTATAAGACTGTTTGAACCGAAGGATGGATAGTGAGGGAGCAAGCAGCGTGTTTCTTTAAGAAAAATGGGAGGGAGGCCCCTTGACGTGACATGCACTGTCTCTTTTTCCTTCTTTTTCTGGGTCTCAAAATGGCGGACACTCTGTGTGGTTTGAGATCTTTAGCGTAGCATTTTTCACACAAAGCTTTTAATAAAAACATCAGTAAACAAGTTCTCAGCTTCTTTTTGTAGAGAAAAACAACTTTTTACACAAGGGCACAGGTTTCAACCATGAATTTTGGAGCTTTGACAAGACGGAGGTTTTTTTCCCGAGGTCGGCCTGTTAGCTTAGCTCATAGCTTAGCTTCTCAGCTTAGCTGCTTTTAACGATCTAAAACGAGGTTTTGGATGGTTAAAAAGGATTTCAAAGAGAAAGGGAGGGGTCAGTGAAGAGCACCAGAGTTTAGCTTTTTGTCAGCCAGTGTCTTCAGTAGAAAGAGAGAGACATGAAGAAATGAAAAAAAACGATAAATGAAAATTAGGTCAATAATTTTTAGTTATCATGCGATTGATTTATTGTTTATCATGACAGGCCTATATAGTATATGTAGGATTAATTGTTATAAAAACAACAAAAAATGTGATCATAAATTGATACAAATATTATAGTTGAGGCATTTCTATAAATGGGTTATTAGTGGTTTTGTATGTTTCAACCAGCATCAGTCATAGTCGTTTATTTTCAGTTTGTGTTTCAAAGCTGAAAAGTTTACAAAGTTCTGTGTTGGCCCACCACTTGAAAAATAATCTTAATTATTAATTGAATTATCAGATCTTCTAACATTAACATCTTTAAGATCACAACTGCCACTGCCCTAAAATGTTAAATGTGCCACTGCCCAGGTTTAAATTACAGCACAAAGGTAAAATTACATTTTTTAAAGAAATCCAAGTTTGGAAAGCGTGACGTCATCAACGAAACGTTTTAGCCACCTATCCTGTCAGAGTCCTGTTGATGATCCGTTCAGTTCCAGAGCGTCCATTTGTGGTTTGACAGGGTACAAGTTCCTGTTTAGAGTCCACCGCTGTTTGAGCCTTGTGGTGGGCTTTGCTTGGTTTGTCATAGTGTTTAGTTTGGGAGCCAGTACCGTATTCGCCGTTGTATTATACGCTCCGGTCTATAATACGCTTTGACCAATTATTGGAAATAAACCAGAAAAAAATGTACATAATACGCTTTGGTGTTTAATACGCATCTATTATGCGTCACCGCTAGGCGACGCGTCAGCGTTCATTTGCCCTGCTTAAAATGGTGGCGACAGATGCGAGCGAGTATGAAGAACTTCACACACGGTAAAAACTATTATTTCTTTGCGAGAAAAAATATATTTCTTAGCTGACTTTATAGCAGACGAGCTCCTGAGCTTAACCAAATGTGAAATCAGCTGGTCTGAGCTGGATTTAAAAAAAATTGTTCGCCGATTTGCATTCAGGCAGTTCGGACGCTTTCTTTCTTTAAATTTAGCTAAATAAACGCTTAAAAATATATATTTCTTAGCTGACTTTATAGCAGACGGGCTCCTGAGCTTAACCAAATGTGAAATCAGCTGGATTTTAAAATCTGCGGTGTGGTTTATGAGTTACGGTATCTTGCTAACAAAAACAGCAAACCTCACAGCTAAATGCAGCTACATCCAGAGCAGGGGGCGGGAAGCGACAGAGTCAATCCGACCAGAGGAGGCTTTTTTCGGACACATGAGCTAGAAACGTCTGGAAGTGGCCCTCCTCTTCCTTTTCGCTCTCTGAGTCCTCTGCTGCTGCCCATAGCGCCCATAGCGGCCGAATCTGGTACTGCACCATTTTTGACCAAAATGAAAAACGAAGAATCAGAGCGAAAAATGGGTCTAAAAATATGGGGAAAAAATCCATAGATAATACGCTTCGGTGTATAATACGCAGGACATTCAAATGAGCAAAAAAACTGCGTATTATACACTGACAAATACGGTACAGTCATGCCTACATTGAACCAGTGACACATTGCATTAAAGTCTGTAAGTTCTGTAAAGAAGTACCTGTTAATTGTTCTTGTTCTTTAAGTATTTCTGTTTCTATCAAGACCACTTAAATTTCATGGACCTTAAGTAAAATGTTTTTTCTGATTTCTTTTTTTCTTCTTCTAGTCTCGACCAGAAGGAAGAGATTTCCTATTCGTCAGGAAGCCAAGCTAACAGCGTCACATCTTCAGCCCACGGCCAACCACCAAAATGGCTGCCTGCTTTCCTGAGACACCCCCCGGCATCAGGAGTGAGACTAGCCTCACCTGGCCTAGCCTCACCTGGCCTGGCCTCACCTGGCCTGGCCTGGGCGCAGCCTGCTGAGGCGTCACAGATCAAGCAGAGGCTGAAGAGATCTCGTGGCCAGGCGCATTTGCGAGGGGGTCACCACTACCATAAAAACGCACAGCTGATGAGAGTGGGTTGTGTTCTGGGCACCTGCCAAGTCCAGAACCTCAGCCACCGCTTGTATCAGCTCATTGGCCAGAACGGTAGAGAAGATTCATCCCCCATTAACCCAAGGAGCCCCCATAGTTATGGATGATCTAGACATCACCTTAGAACACCTACAGCAAGTCTATCTATGTCTTTATTTAATTATTTATCTCCTGGTGTATTACTTGTAGTTTGGACCTTAAAGAGTGATATAGTTGAAAACGTCACTTGTTTAGATGTTTTTACTTGACTGATGGATTTGAAATTGAAACTCAAGACATGGACCAAATCAAATTTGAACCTCCAAGGCTGAGCTCACCCACCAGCCTGAGAATACGTGCCTTTTGAAAATCACTGAGGACTTTTTCATGCGCTTTAATTCTGTTAATGGAAGAATTATTGTTCACCACCATCCAGTGGCTTCAGCCTACACGCCGACTGACCTGCTCAGTGTTGGTTATCCTTCGGCTCGTTGATCAAACACTCGAGCCCTTGATGTGGATTACAAGCTGCGCCATGAGCTGGAGCTTTGTCAAAACCGGTGTGTTTAGAAAAGCCTTTAGAATAATCCACTGAACCCTTTTACCTTTTTTGTGTCTATTATGGAGTGTGTGCCAATACGCCACATTCTTGGAAAAGTCCATAAATACTCAGTCGAAGTGGGAATCCATCTGTCAGAAGGACTAAATTTAAGTGCTGTTTAAAACTGAAACCACAGAACGCTCTGAGTCAGGACTTCAGCACGGGAGGGGACACAAAGGAAGATGATTGGCGTGGAGTTCTCTGAGAGGAACGTCAACTGAGTGCCTCAAATATGAGCTTCATTTTTTGTCACAGTGGTCTGGTGGCTGACTGAACCTTGGAGCCACAGATCACTTTCATCGCTCCACTGCTGCAGTTTTTCCTGCTGGACTCTGAAATGTTAGCCCTTACACATGATTGATTACTGCAAGTCAGGACTTCGTGTTTAACAAACCTGAGCCAGTTAGTCACATGTCAGGTCAAAAGGAGTGGCGGTGTCTGAGCATTGTCAAGACACCGCGGTTCCACAAAAACTCATACAGGCTTGACATTTCTTCACATAAAGTGGTTGAACAAGCCAAAGATCACCCCCACGATAAATTAGAAATAAACAATTGTGAACACCAAATTCCCATTCACTTTGTTGAAATTGGCTGAAATCTGAAAAAGGGGGTGAGTTAAAACAAATCAAAGCTTGAACTCTTTTGACAAATTGAAACAAAAAGAAAAATTGTATTTACCAAAATCAGTGTCTTTTGTTTGATAAAACCCATTTTGAGAAGTAATGCTGACTGCGTGTGTGTAAATATAAAAGCTGGCTTCGCCTCACTGCTGGGCTCTGGGGCCTAACATTAAACTGTTGGTAAAAAAAAACAAAGGTTTGTAAGCTCAGTCATCCAGGTACATAAATCACAAAAAGTTGGATGGAGCTTATTTGGAGCTTATTTATATAGCGCTTTCCAGCCCCCTATGAGGGGCCCCAAAGCGCTTTACAATACCAGCCATCTACCCATTCGTACACACATTCATACACCGGTAGTTAATTCATGTCATCCGGATAGTTCATTTTAGGAAAAAACATTATGTCTTTCATTCAGTCTGAGGCCTGCCACCAACATCTGTCGTATAAATAGCGTCTTATTGACGCGTTTGAAGCCAGCCTGCTGTGAACTTCCCAGAAAATGGATTTAAACATGCATAAAGGGACCATCAATCAAAAACAATCCATCACCAGTGCATAGCAGTCAAATGTTTTAGGCCTGATGACCAACTTGCTACTCACAGAAACAGCCTGAGGATAACTTCAGACTGGCAGGTGGCCAGCCTCGGACTGAGGAAGTCTTTTGGATGAAAGACGAAATGTTTCTTACAAAAAATAACCTGTTCAGATGATATGATTGAACTTTTTTGTCATTTATCTACCTGGATGATTGAGCTTACAAACCTTGTTCTGAACCATTTAGGCCTTGCTGTCCTCAGGCTGTTTCTGTGAGTAGCAAGTTGGTCATCTGACCTAAACGTTTGGTTGTTATGCACGGATGATCAATCGTTTTAGACTGATGTCCTCTTTTTGCATGTGTAAAGTCAGTTTCTGGGAACTCAACAGAGGGCTGGTTTGAAACACCAATAAGGTGCTATTTATAAGACAGAACCTGTTGGCAGGCCTCAGACTGAAGAAGTCTTTTGGATGACAGACAAAACATTTCTTCCAAAAAAGAATCTGTCCAGATGACATGATTTAACTTTTTTGTGATAAACTGTCAAATAATTTACCAACTAAACATTTTTCTAACCTCTCATGGCATCCAACAAGATGCATCCAACAAGATGCATCCAACAAGATGCCATGAAGAAATTGCACACACTAGCCAAAGCAAAAAAGAGTAAAATCCTCTTGTAAAACACCTTTTTTCAGTTTTTAATATGCGGTCACAATGTGCTTTTTAAACGAGAGACCACCTTAACTAAAATGTTAAATGTGCCACTGCCCAGGTTTAAATTAAAGCACAAAATAGTGACAAATCACCCCCAGATGCCCAACATTATGTTGAGTCCCTGTAGAAATATGACTTGAAGTAGTAGATTCTGTTTCCTGCTAGTGTCATCGAACTGCTGAAGATACGTAATTTTACTTATTAATTTTGTTTTACCTTTATTTATACAGGTAGTCTCACTGAGTCACGAGGACTCATTTTCATGAGAGACCTGTTTAGGGAGCAGATGGTGGGGGTTAAGGGCCTTGCTCAGGGGCCCAGAGTGGGGTAAATGAGGGTGGAGGCAGGTGTGGGTGTGTCACCTTTTACACCCACTTTTTAATGTTGTCGGTCCGGGGAGTCGAACCGGCAACCTTCCGATCACAGGCCCACCTTCCCTAACCTCAGCGCCACCACCCCAAATGTCTGTTTCATAAATGTGTAGTTATTCAGGTGAAAACAGGCGATTCCATTGATGTTCATACATGTTGGGCTCCAGCCTGATGTGGCGTTTCTCTGAACTGTCGTCTGTTTCTCAGTGATGCTGAGAAACTCTCATTTTATTCTCATGGATGAACCGTGGGCGCAGCTGGTAGAGCTGCCACCTCTCAGAGGAGAAGTCACCGGATCGAATCCCGGTCCCGGGATCTTTCAGGGTGGAGTTTGCATGTTCATGTTTGTCTCTGGTAGATGACGGACTAATCATGAATACATTCAATGTGCCTTATAGTTCAGAACTAAACTCATTTCAGTTGACTTCCTTCTAAACTTTAATTGCCAGCTGTGACTACATGAATGGTGTGTGTGTCTACAGGAGACGGCGTCACTCAGAGTTCTGCTTATGATTTTTTTCTTATAAAACTTGTAGTTTAAACTCACCAAATACCTGGCGATACTTGACAACCCGAGTGACTGTGTGACCCACATGATATGATACGCACGCCTGAATGCATCGTTGGCTGTTTCATGGTATTATTCTAGTCTTTTCTGCGCTGACTAAAATGGGTGGAATCACGAGGTATTAATCAGCAGTTCTTTGGCCGTAGGTCTAATCTGTTCAGAGGTGAATTTATTTTCTCTCTCGGCTGTAACGGAGCTCACAACGTCTCGTGACAGATCATTAAAAGGCTTTTGAAACGCTCAGAAAAAGCCTAAGATTTAAATGTATTCCGCCCACACACACAGTGCATGTGTGAGCTTGTGTTTGTTCTGCTAGTTTGTCACGGCGCTCGTCGTCTGTTTGATCTGAGCTTTAGGTCATTGTGCCGCCAACTGTTCTCTTATGTATGTTTTGTAAATGTCAGTGCGTCATGTGGAGTTGTGTGAGCAAACCTTTCCGACACCAGTACCTCTCGTTTGACAACACATTTCGAGGCTGTCCTTTGGGCCTCCCAGTAAGTTTTTCACTGATTTCACACTTGAAAGTCACATGACCTTCTTTAGGGCCACAGAAATGCACTTTAATGCATATTGACAGTTTCTCAACTTGAATTTCTCTCGTTGTCTTGACGGCAGGAAGACGTCCTTCCTGCGCATGTGTCTTTGTGAAATTGTCTGTGTTTGAAGGTCAGTGCACCTGTGAATATGTATTATGTCAAAGTATTTAAAGAAAGAGTTATGTATTTAAGTATTTAAGTTGTCTTTGTATGTTATTATATGAATGTCACAAGATATTATTTATCTCGTCTTTTCCACTGCTTCTGTATTTATGGTAGAAAATGATTTTTTTAACTGTAGGTAAAATGTTACTGTTCGATCTGTCCTTCAGTCTGTAAAATAAAGAACTATGCTGGAGTGTGACATCGTGTGGGGTATGATTTGCAAAATATTTGTGTGTGCATACCGTACGGCTTACCATACATGATCATAACAAGCTCTTTGAAAAGGTTCACAATCTGAAGTCTTGAGAAAAATGTCCACCTGCTTTCACTTCTAGGCTTTTTACACATCATAAAAATTATTAAATTATAAATAAAAAAAGGTCTAGTCTACAAAAACAAGAGATTCCACAGTGTCATTTATTAAACAAAACCAAATTGTAAATGGACTGCACTTATATAGCGCCTTTCTATCTAATCAAGACACTCAAAGCTCTTTACAACACAATATGTGTCCTCATTTACCTCCAACACTCATTCAGACAGCACTCTACTAGATCTCCACAAAGATAAGTGAATCTGTTGAGACTCATCAGAGCTTTACGATCATACACTGATGGGACACATATCAATGAGGTTTCAGTGTCTTGCCCAGGGACACTTCATCATGTGACTGCTGGTGGAATCAAACCCCAACTCTCCTACTGGAGGACGACTGCTCTAAGAAGAAGAAGAAGCTGTGAGAATAAAACTGCATCCTGATTCAGCAGTTTGTAGAACTTGGTCTAGCAGCAGTAGCCAGGGCCGGATTTTGACCTGTCTCACTCAGGGTCAATTTAGAGTCACCAATCAGCCTAACATACATGTTTTTGGACTGTGGGAGGAAACCGGAGCACCCGGAGAAAACCCACACATGCACGGAGAGAACATGCAAACTCCACCCAGAAAGGCCCCCGGACCGGGATTTGAACCGAGGACCTGCTCGCTGAGAGGCAGCAGCTCTACCAGTTGTGCCACCGTGCTGCCCCAAAAATGCTGGTGTTCATCATTTGTTCAGAATTGTTTTCTGACTTTGCTGATTATTTTCTTTAATCTGAAAATTTCTTGGTCAGTGAACCCAGTTTCTGTTTTGTGCCTTATGTAATGTCTGGCTGAGTCATAAGTTCTCAGGTTTGGAAAGTGACTTTCAACTTTAACTCCTCTCAGTCCTTTTGCCTGTTTGAGGAAGGACAGTAAAGTTTCCACAGGATAACGGGGTTCAGTCAGCCTGTGACACAGAGTCACTAGACTAGACTCCTCACGTTCAAATCTATCCACAACCTTGCCCCTCCTTATCTATCTGACCTCCTACAAATCTCCATCCCATCACGCTCTCTCAGATCCTCCTCTTCGCTACATCTCCATGTACCCTCTGCCCGCCTCTCCACCATGGGGAGCAGGGCCTTCACCTGCTCTGCCCCTCACCTCTGGAACGCCCTACCACCAGACCTCCGAAACACCTCCTCCCTTTCTCTGTTCAAGACTGCCCTGAAAACCCATCTCTTTAGACATTAACTTTACTAAATGTATTTTTATCTTCCATTTTATATCCTTTAAGTATTTTATATTTCAATTTGTCACTGATAATGTTTGCTCTGTATTACACTGTGTTGGTTAAATAAAATGATGATTATTATTATTATTACTAGAGCACCAGTCCTCACTGTGTCCACTCCCTCATCTCTGTACACATTTTGCTGGCCCGCGTGCAGCAACTTCAACATTTTTTTCTCTTCCATTGTTTCTTCACCTGGTTTGGGGGGCCCCAGCTCCATCTCTTCTACAGCCGCCCCTGCTTTCTCCTACACCAGCTCCTTTGCCTCCGTTCCTGCACTTTTTATTTCTCCATTCACCTCCACTTTCTCTTCCTTATCACCAGCGGTGGGTGGGGGACCGGCCATGCGCACCCGCGGGAGGGGACCAGCCGCGCTGATGCGTATAGATAAAATCATCCAGTTTTACATGAAACCTGACAAGAACAGTTTTCTCCTGTGTGAGACCACCCGCTTCGGATGTTATCAACCATAGAATGGAACAGTTTCTCCCACACTCTATGGCAGGGGTGTCAAAGTCAAATACACCGAGGGCCAAAAAAACAAATTTGCTACAAGCCAAGGGCCGGACTGGTTCAATGTTTATTATAAGGAGGTGATAGAAGTTTTTTTTCTTCTTTCTGCACTCTTTTCATTCAATGTTTTTTTTTTCATGAATTTGTTTTATTTTGTCTCTTTTAAATGAATGAATTAAATAAAATATTAAATAAAGCCTCAATAAATGCTTATGATCAATAACTCATGTGAATAATGCAGAATACCATCCTGATTTATGCTCAATAATCCAGGTGAATAACAGAATAACACTCTGATGCATGCTCAATAATCCAGGTAAATAACACAGAATAACATCCTGATTTATGCTCAATAATCCAGGTAAATAACAGAATAACATCCTGATTTATGCTCAATAATCCAGGTAAATAACAGAATAACATCCTGATTTATGCTCAATAATCCAGGTAAATAACACAGAATAACATCCTGATTTATGCTCAATAATCCAGGTGAATAACAGAATAACACCCTGATGCATGCTCAATAATCCAGGTAAATAACACAGAATAACATCCTGATTTATGCTCAATAATCCAGGTAAATAACAGAATAACACCCTGATTTATGCTCAATAATCCAGGTAAATAACACAGAATAACATCCTGATTTATGCTCAATAATCCAGGTGAATAACAGAATAACACCCTGATGCATGCTCAATAATCCAGGTAAATAACACAGAATAACATCCTGATTTATGCTCAATAATCCAGGTAAATAACAGAATAACATCCTGATTTATGCTCAATAATCCAGGTAAATAACAGAATAACATCCTGATTTATGCTCAATAATCCAGGTGAATAACAGAATAACATCCTGATTTATGATCAATAATCCAGGTAAATAACAGAATACTGTAACATCCTGATGCATGATCAATAATCCAGGTAAATAACACAGAATAACATCCTGATTTATGATCAATAATCCAGGTAAATAACACAATAACATCCTGATTTATGATCAATAATCCAGGTGAATAATGCAGAATAATAAACGCTTCTTTCATAACTTCTCCATCACTGAAAGACTTCTTTATGTTGAGCCAGGATGCAGCTAACACGGTAGGAGGCGATCGTAGCAACCTTACCTTTTGTGCTGGGCTGAGTGAAGATCGATTGCTGTGCTGCAAGATTGTGTTTTAGCTCCCGCATGTTCTGAGTCCATAAACAACTTTTAGGAGGGAAATCTGTCTCAAACAGTTTGTGCATCGTCTTGAAATGCCGCTCCAAGTTACACTTTTTGGGCAAGGCAACGCTCGAATTACAGATGAGGCAAATAGACTTCGAATTAGAATAAACAAAAAAATACTCCTCCTCCCACTCTGTGTGAAAATAATAAGTTTTTGTTTGCTTGTTCGCTAGTTCTGCATCCATGTTTACTTCGCACCGATAGCTCCACTGCTGTCCTAAAGTCTCGTGAGTCACTGCACCCAAAACTCGCGAGACTATGTCTGTGAGAAAACAAGATGGAGAGGGCTGAGGAAAGTGTTGCTGCGCATTGGAATATCGTCACTTCTCCCACCCCCCACCTCCACCACTTCTGCCGGAGTTAGAATGAAGCGGACATGTCACCTCCACCACTTCAGCCGGAGTTAGAATGAAGCTTAGCAGCGGACATTTCACCTTGTTAACAGCTGAGAGCCGGCTGCCGGTGTTCTGTGACTTGCGGGCCGGCTCTAAAAGTTATTAAATATCATCCAGGGGGCCATAAATAATTGTTTTGCGGGCCGGATCTGGCCCGCGGGCCGCCACCTTGACATATGTGCTCTATGGGGATGATAACGGTTGATAGCGCCCATAGAATGGACTGATAACGTACTAGCATGTTTCAAATACCGTTACAATGGATGACAGCAGGCTCCGTTTACTTACGTGGTTAGGTTTCGATTTCACTCTCTTTGGTTAGGTTTAGGGTCTTGGTTAGGTTTAGGCACAAGGGTGAGCTGGGGTTAGGTTTAGGGTCTTGGTTAGGTTTAGGCACAAGGGTGAGCTGGGGTTAGGTTTAGGGTTGGACATCTGGGTCAGGCTTAAGGTTAGGTTGAAGGAAACGGTTACATAAGCTGCAAACACAAAAACACACCACTTCCGGGTTCGCGGAAACACGCTGCCTGATAACAGCCATTAAAACGCTGATAACGTTCTTTCAAACATGCTAGTACGTAGACTGTACAGTTTCTCCCATACTCTATGGGGATGATAACGGTTGATAGCGCCCATAGAATGGACTGATAACATCCGAATCCGCTGGTGAGACAACGTGTTTGAGACAAAAAAAAAACTTAGGGGGCGGGGCCGGAGGCTCCCGGGGCCCCTAAAATCCCGGGGCCAGGGGCTCCAGCCCATGGTAGCCCCTGCGAAAATCCGGGCATGGCAGTAGCTCTCAGGAGTGTCGTTCTGACTGTGGACATTTGTCAGTCTCTCACCTGGTTGTGGATGAATATTGTCCCACTTTTCTCTGCAACATTGCTTCAGTTTATTGAGGTTTGCAGACATTTGTTTTTGCACAGCCCGGTTAAGGATCGCAGCATTTCTGTCAGGTTGAGATTTAGACAAGTGAAATAGAAAAACTGAGGCATGGCCAGTGACAGCACCAGGAGAGATTTTTGGCAGCCATCTTCTTAGGAGCTACGTGTATCACCCTGTATTGTTTACATGTTTGAGTCATTTGTTGTACGCTGTCACATAAGTTCAGAAAAACAAAAACAGCCTTTTAAAAACTTATTTTACCTTAATAAATATTGATCATGCTGTGAAAACAAGACAACAGACATCGGGGACAAAATGTCAAACCAGCGCACTGCCAGTATTATGATCAAATAAGTTATTAAGTTGTGTTGTCATTCTAACTAAACGAGTACAGGTATATTACCATCATATCTGGACTATAGCGTGCACCTGAATATAAGCCCACTAAATTTAAAAAGAAAATTTCAATTTGCATATACAGTAGTCCTCGTTTATAGCAGGGGTTACGACACCCCCACCCCCACGCAATAAGTGAAAATCTGAGAAGTAGGAACCTAATGTAGGCTTTAGTAAACCTTCCCACACTCTTGCACTGTTCTAAACTCTTAAACCTACGTAATTTTAACAACACTTCGGGGAGTGGTGGAACAGTGGTTAGAGACAGTGGGCCGATCAGATTACGACGGACGTACACGCTCCGGGACATAATGTACACTTCACATGCACGTTCTTGCCTTTTACCTCAAGGAGAGTAAAGTAATTTCTGTATTTCCACTTTGAAAACGCCAACTTTCCATCCAGACTCGCCATTGCTGCCAGACTTCTGTTAACTTTTCAGATTTGAAGCTTCCTGCCTGCAGCGTGTGAGCTGAACAACAAAACCGCTGATTGGCTGACCTCTGACTGACACTCTACCTCAGCCAATCAGCATCATCCTTATCGTTTCGCCCCTCCCTCCCCTCTGCTCCCACGTCTATGCTCCTACCCCCCCTCCCCTCTGCTGCTTCCCCCTCCACCGTCCCTCACAAGGGAAAAAAAAAGTAAACAAGCAGGCAGCGAGAGACAGCGCGCAGAAGACAAAATAACGTACACCATTTTAGTGTTTGTAACGGTAACGGCGTTGTAACGATAGACATAGTAACTACTTAGATTACCCGTTAATGAAAAAAATAACTCCGTTTGTAACGCCGTTTATTTATAACTCCGTTATTCCTATCACTG
>JBBPBX010042983.1:0-13606 GCA_038048925.1 Garcialebias charrua | reverse complement strand
AGGTAGATTGGACAGTTTCGCTGATACACATGGAGATGATAACAGTTGATAGCACCCATAAAATGGACTGACAACATCCGAACCAGCTGCTTCCAAAATGTCCAAATTAAAATTACCATACCAATGGAACGTGCCTGAGAAAATCCCCAAGATCTGATCCATTCAGCCAAAAGTCTGGATTCTCGAGACATGAACCAAGCATCATGTAAGGCAGGCAGCCTGACCAGGTCCAGATTTGCTGCAGACGTCTTCCTTGTGTGTTGATAGACCAGGAACCAGCCAAATCCAAAAAGCAGGAACCAGTTATCATAAATCCAATTACAGTAAATATGTGTTCTTAAGATCCACAGATGACAGCAGAGATAGACACATCATCAAGTCTTCAAGTTGATGAGACATCCAGATGTGTGCATGCCAACAGGACAAATCAGCTCACCTACAGCCTGTCTTCTTGTTGAAGAAATGTTATCAGTTGTGTTGAGGGACCAACTGACCAAATTGAAGTCCATAGTTATGATTCTGAAGATTTTGTAGAAGAGAGGCTCTCAGACAGTTTCACAGACAAGACAAAGCAAAAGCAAAGCGGAGGCCAAGAGGAGACGTCCGCCCTTGAGAAGAGCAAGTGTTGAATGAGTGTTGAACAGAACAAAAAATCTGTGAGAACTGACCCCAACTGGACCACACAGTGGATGTAAAGATATGCAAAACTGTGGAATGGTTTGGAAACTGATACTAAAATTGCAAAGTCAATGTCTGTATTTAATACAATACAATACAACTTTATTTATAAAGCACTTTAAAACAACACCGTTGGCCAAAGTGCTGTACACTAACATGAACAAGCAAAAACTCAATAAATACTGTTTTGCTGCAGCTTTTTGCACTCATTCTATCTTCTGGATGCTGCAACTACATATTTACGTTGTAATTGGTGAAAATTGATGCAATGTTAATAAACCTTCTTGATCTTGATTGATTCTTGATAAAAGTGATGAACTACCAGATCAAAACAGCAAACAGTAAAAACTATAAAACAAATAACTTAAAAACAGTAAAACCAACATTTCAAGCAGTGTTAAAAGCCAAAGAGAAAAAAATGTGTCTTCAGAAATGATTAAAACTAAATTTCTGATTAAATATTCATAAATTGGTTTGTATCCAAATTACTATATATGGTATAGTGTGATGAGTTGTTTATTATGTTATTTTTTTATATGTTTTTGCTGTTTGAATTGATTGAATTAATTTTGTTTAAAGAAGGGGCAGATATAATACAATTTTTTTTCTTCTTCTGCTTCCTTTCATTTCATGTATTGTTTTGTTTTAATGTTGTTTTGTAAATAGTTTTCTTTTGTTTTTTATCTGAAATGAATAAATAATTTAAATAAAAATAAATACAATAAATTCAATAAAGATGCACGGAAAAAAAAGCATGCATTAAAAAAGCCTAGCATTCATGTTGCAAATGACTCAGCTACTACTTTTGGGGTTAGTCATTTTGGTGCTGCTAAGGTCATTTGATTGTAGTGGCCATCTTGAAATGGTTTGACCTAAAAGTTAATCAGTTGTAAACATTCATCCAGTGATTCTGAACGTTTCAGCAAAATCTGTCCAGTGGATCATGATAAATTGAAACTTGACTCTAGTTAGTGGTGGAATTTTATAGACTGTTCTCACACAGCTGACTCATATGTGTTGGGAATGACTCAACTATCACAATGAATTATAGCAGATATCTGTTAAAGTAACTGAGTTACCAACAAGTGTGACTGCTAAGGGCACTTGTAGCAACTTTCTTGAATTGAGTCACCTTAAACGCTAATGCACATTTACTTTAAAAGTTTCATCGGTTTCCACTGGTTCAAGAGCTTTTTTGCAGACAAACAAATGCACACAGACATGGTCAAAAATCATTACTGGCTGTCTTTCCTCATTTAGCAGTGGGTGATTAAAATTATTTTTATGTCAAATTTTCTAATACTGAATTCAACATCTATCCATCGATCATCTTTTACCCGCTTCTTTGTCTTCGGGTCACGGGAGTCACTGGTGCCCATGTCCAACATAGGATTTGTAGACAACTGGAGTGCATTTTGGGGAAAGTCCAGTCTGATGCGGAGACAAGGAATCCATCCCATCGTAATTGGAGCAGCACTTCTCTCTAAAAACTTAGCTGATTCAGTTGGACATCCGGGTTGTTGACAATAGTCCAGTCTAGAAATCAGTCCATGAAGCAGAGATGTAGTCCTCCACACTCCTGTTCAGTGATTTGACTGTCTGAGAGCCCCACAGTCTGTGGTTGACTTTAAGAGCGGCTTGAAGACCTTTCTTTTCAACCGAGCATACTCTACCTCCTCATGATTCTACTTTTGATCTTAGTTGATATTGTTATTGATTTTACTTGTTTTTTTACTTGTTTTATTGACATTTAATTCTGTTGCACTTTGTAGCACTTTGAGATTTTCATTAATGAAAAGTGTGTTATAAATTGAATTCATTATTATTATTATTTGTAGACATATAGGAGAATTTTGAACTGGATTCAAAGATGAACCAGTAGCCAGTGCAGGGAGGCCAAGACTGGAGTAATGTGCTCTGTTTTGCGTGTACTGGTTAAAAATCGGGCTGCTGCGTTCTGGACCAGTTGTAATCGTGCAATGGTGTCTGACTGATGCCAAACAGGAGTGAATTGCAGTAATCAAGCCTAGATGTAATGAATGCGTGAATTACTGTCTCCAGGTTATTTTTGGATAATATGGGCTTCAGCTTAGACAGACGCCTCAGCTGGAAAAAACAGGATTTGACGATCATGTTTACATGACTGTTGAGTTTCATGGAAGGATCCATTATCACTCCCAGATTTGTGACTTTTTGTTTTTCAGACAGGGCTAAATGGTAAATGGAGTTTACTTATATAGCGCTTTCCAGCCCCCTATGAGGGGCCCCAAAGCGCTTCACAGTCCCAGCCATCCACCCATTCATATACACATTCATACACCGGTAGCGGTAGACCACCATGCAAGGCGCTGCCAGTCCTATCAAGAGCAACTCTGGGTTAAGTGTCTTGCCCAGGGACACAACGAGGTATGCAGTGACCGGGGATCGAACCCGGGACCTTCCGGTCCTGAGCCGGCTGCCCTGCCTCTACACTATCTCATCCCCGAGAGCTAGAGCAGAAAGGTCGATGGAGTGGTTCGTGATCGTGTTGTTGGGAGGGAACAATATGGCTTCAGACTTCTTATCATTGAAACTTAAGCAATTTAAATCCATCCAGTCCCTGATGTCAGCCAGGCAGTTGAGCAGAGGTTGAATAGAGCCTGTACCATTGTGTCTTAGGGGGAAGTAAATTTGACAGTCATTGGAGTAGAAGTGGAAAGGTATGTTGTGTTTCTGGAAAATAGCACCAAGTGGCAGCAGGTATAAGGAGAATAGGAGAGGACCCAAGATGGACCCCTGCAGAACCCCCCATTTAAGTGCTGCCGCTGCAGAACTAAAATTGTTGTTGGAAACACAAAAGGACCTGTCAGGGAGGTAGGATCTGAACCAATTGAGGGCTGACCCTGTGGTGCCCACCCACTGCTCCAGCCTAGCAATGAGGATCTCATGGTCAGTGGTGTCAAAAGCGGATGTAAGGTCCAATAGGACAAGCAGCACTGACAAGCATGGTGGGGGTTAAGGGCCTTGCTCAGGGTCCCAGAGTGGGGCAAATGAGGGTGGAGACAGGTGTGGGTGTTTCACCTTTTCGACCCACATTTTTTTATGTTGTCGGTACTGGGGCTTGAACCGGCGATCTTCCGATCACAGGCCCACTGTCTCTATTATAATTATATATATAATTTTTAAAAAAAATCAGCTCTAAAAACATTAACCAGTTTATTAACCTTAAAAATCTTATTAAAATAAACACAACTACTTTACCAGAACAAAATAATAAAATCATTAAATGTGGACTATTGAACATCAGATCTCTTTCCTCTGAATCCTTGTTAATAGTCAATGACCTGATAAATTATCATCATATTGATTTATTCTGTCTGACAGAAACCTGGCTAAAACAGGAAGATTTCGTTAGTATAAATGAACCCACTTCATCTAATTATTTAAATTTTCATGTTCCTAGAACTGGTCGAGGCGGAGGTGTAGCTTCTATTTTCCATTCTGGACTGTTAATTAACGCTAAACCAATTAGTAGTTACAATACTTTTGAGTTGCTGTCTCCAAGTCTATCTCATCCTAAATGGAAAATGGAATGGCCACTCTCATTAGTTGTTAAATATCGTCCACTAGACTCCTATGCTCAGTTTCTGTCTGAATTCTCAGAGTTCTTAACTGACTTACTACCAAATACTGATAGTCATAATAATGAGGGATTTCAATATTCATGTGGATGTTGAAAGTAAAAGCTCAAGCATAGCCTTTAAAGAGGAACTAAACCCAAAATTAACTTTTTTTAGCTGATAAACTCCCTAGAATGTGTTCAAAATGTTATCTAGCACTATGGCTGTGTTTAGTTTCATATAATTGTGCGTATCTGTGTAAATCGGCTAATTGGCAATATTTTGGCCTAAAAACGTGTTTACGGTAGTCCTTTGGGTTGAACAGAGGTTATTGCACCTTAATTTTCATATTGGTCAGGACTGTTCACTCTGATGTCACAAAGGTGGTTCAAGCAGAGCCAATCCCCTGCAGAGATGAGAAGTGCATACCTTATATGGAAGTGCTGCATTTCACTCCTGACAAGCGGTTTTATTTTTCTTTTCATTTTCATTTTTTTAGGCCTTTGGTTTTGGATGGAATGGGTGGAATAGATAAATACATCTACATGTTTATTCTTTGTTGTTGCTTGGTGTATGTTGTTGGCTAGAGGTTTAATTTGTTTTAGGTTGTTGCAGGTGGAGGCGTGAACAAAAGCACAACTCTACCTCCACCCCTCCTTGTCTCTCGACACGCCCATTTTCAGGGAGATTTTGGAAGGAGTTACCGATCCACAGGGTGTGGCGTTGCTCTTTAAAAATGTAATAGTCAATTGGTTTTACCCAAAACGTCCTGACATCTATTCACTCTCATCATACCCTTGACCTGGTTCTGACCTATGGCAAAGAGATTAAGGACTTATATTTCCTCAAAATCCTGTTCTCTCTGATCATTTTTAATAACCTTTGAGTTTATATTAAATGGCTACACAGTCACTGAGAGTAAATTTCACCTTAGCAGGTGCTTATCCGACAAAGCTGTAACCAAATTTAAAGATTCTCTTCCATTGTTTTCCTCTGTCTTGCAGAGTAATACATCATAGAGCAGTGACTTGGATCATCTAGTTGATAATGTTACAACTACTTTGCAAACTTCACTCAATAAAGCTGCTCTGCTGAAAAAGAAAGTAATCAATCAGAGGAGACTGGCTGCTTGGTTCAATTCTGAGTTACATATTTTTAAAAAGACATCTAGAAAGCTAGAAAGACAATGACACTCCACTAATGTTGAGGAATTTTACTTATCCTGGACAGATAACCAGCTAACGTACAAAAAAGCCCCCCATAAAGCTACAACTTTATATTATTCATCTTTGATGGATGAGAATAAAAATAACCCCAGGGCTAGTCTAATGTAAAATCATCTCTCTGTTGATTTGTGTATCCCTACAAATACAAGCAGTGATGACTTCACAAGATTCTTTACAAATAAAATGGTTTCAATTGAAGAAAAAGATGCAAACCAACATTCCTACTATCACCTCTGGTTATGTGTCAGATGAGACAACTTTAAAGATGTCACTAGAACCTGATTTATGTTTGTACTGTTTTTGTCCTGTTGAGTAGCCTGGTTAAAACCAGACCCTTGTCCTTCACTTCGCTTCGTACTAGGGTCTGGACTTTCTCCATAGAGAACCAATTCTTGCTGGAGGCGTGGCCTCTGCTGAGGAACAAAACCATTGGATCTTAGAAAAATTTTGAACAGGGAAAAGCATTCTGCTCCCTCCCCCTCAGAGCCATATATGGTCTGTTTCCCATGCTCTGGTGAAGTTGACATCAGCTCCGCCTCCTGCTGCATTTTCTCTCGCTGCCGCTGCATATTCTGTGTTTATATGTTAATAAAACGTTCTAAAAAATAAAATAAAACCATGGAGCTCTGGTCCAGCACACCAGAAGACCAGAAAATCTGCAGGGACTCGGGCAGCAACGTAAAACCCGAGTTTAATTCTCTCGTGAGTGACAACCTGAGGCATTTCCTCATTCAACTCAGCGGAGGGAGAGGAGGAGGAGGAGGGAGCGATCACTTGACTTTTGGCAAAAAAACAAAAGAAAACTCCAGATAAGGGATTAAGAAGGGGAATTTAATACATTTGTGTCACATATAAAACAGTCCTGCATCGCTTTGAATGAGAACATGCGAATGCTCGCTGGCTGCGTGCTGGGACAGGTGGGGGCGTGGGTAAGGGGCCAAAAACTCCGCCCCTTCTGTTCTCTGATTGGTCCGGTCAAAAATCTACCGGAGAAATCCTTCTCTATGAGAAGTCCCAGACGGAGCAGTGAAGGGAAAATAGAATTGAGCGGAGCTGCGTAGGAAGGCGAGGGCCAGGCTACCTGTTGAGCTCTCTGAATGGTCAAAAATAATAGCTTGATCCAAACCATCCACGTCTGATAGATCCCATCCCAAACAGGCTATTTAAAGACGCATTCTCCTAGTCTTGGATCTGCTAAATTTGTCTCTAATAAACTTGACTCAGGAATCCAAGCCAATCATAGGCCTATATCTAATCTAATGTTTATCTTGAAAATTCTAGAGAAAATGGTTGCTGGTCATTTACATGATTATCTTCAAATAAATAATCTGAAGAGTTTCAGTCAGGGTTTAGAGATCACATCACATCACTGAATCTACACTGGTGAAAGTTACTAATGATATTCTCATGGCCTCTGACGACAGGTGTCTCCACTGGTCCTGTTAGACCTCAGTGCTGCATTTGATACAGTTGATCATAATATTACATTACAGAGACTTGAATATGATATTGGAAGGAATTACAGGAACAGCTCTAAATTGGTTTAAATCATATCTATCTGACAGATTACAATTTGTAAATGTAAATAAAGAATCTTCATCATACACCAAAGTTAGTCATAGAGTTCCTCAAGGTTCAGTGTTTGGACTAACACTTTAACTTATATATGCTTCCATTAGGTAATGTTAGACAGCATGGGATTATTTTTCATTGTTATGCTGATGATGCACAATTATATTTGTCCATGAAACCCAATGAATTCAATCAGTTACTTAGACTGCAAACATGTCTTAAAGACATAAAAACCTGGATGACCCTTAATGTTCTGCTTTTGAACACAGGCAAGACTGAAGTTTTAGTTTTTGGACCTGAACACCTTAGGAATATTTTTTTCAGTCTTTCTCCTCCTTGGATGTCATTAATCTGCCTCCAGCTCTAAAGTAAAAAATCTTGGTGTTATTTTTGATCAGGACATGTCTTTTATCCCCCTCATTAAAAATGTTACTAGAACCTCCTTCTTCCACCTGTGTAATATCACTAAAATTAGAAACATGTAAAAATGATGCAGAAAAACATTTGTCACGTCTAGACTGGACTATTGCAATGGTTTATTTTCTGGGTGTCCACATACTTCTTTAAAAAGTCTTCAGTTGATCCAACATGCTGCTGCCAGAGTCTGAACTGGAGTTACTGGAGAGATCAGATCTCTCCAGTTTTAGTTTCTCTCCACTTGCTCCCTGTCAAATCCAGAATAGAATTCAACATTTTACTTCTAACCTACAAAGCTCTCAACAAATAATAATAATAATAATCTCATATTTTTGTCATCTATGCATGTTTCCACACAAGACGAAATTTGACTCTGCATTTAACCCAATCCCCACCAGGTGGCAGCGGGCAGCTATAGAAAGCGCGCCGGGGAGCAGTAGTGATTAGATGTGCTGCTCAAACACACCACAACACTATGCCGTGACTGGGGTTCAAACCAGGGTCCTCCGGATCCCAAGTCCAGTTCCCTTGCCACTACACCATCTTGGCCACAACCTAGCTCCATCTTATATTACAGATCTTATTGTTCCATATTTTACTAACAGAGCACTTCACTCTCAGACTGCAGGTTTACTTGTGGTTCCTAGAGTTTCCAGCAGCAGAATGGAGGAAGATCTTTCAGTTGTCAGGCTCCTCTCTTGTGGAACCAACTTCCAGTTTGTGTCCATGAGGCTGACACATTGTCCAGTTTGAAGACTTTACTTTTTCATAACTCCTATAGTTAGTGTTGACTTGGGTTTGTTGAGTTATCATTGGTTCTGTTGGAGGACAAACTGAACACATTTCTTAAATGAATTGTTAAAATTGAATAGTTTTCATTTGATACAATTTCTATCTTAACATGTGATTCTTGACCTGCCATTGTGTATCTGTTCCTCTCAAACCCAGCTGGTTGAAGCAGATGTCCATTTGTCCTGAGCCTGGTTCTGCTAAAGGTTTCTTCCCCATGAGGGAGTTTTTTCTTTCCACTGTCACCTTCATGCTTGTTCAAGATGAGAGTCTGTGATGGAGTTAAACTCAAAGCAGTCTGCTCCTCACATAAATAATGTTAAATTATTATTTTATATATGAATGTTTCTGTTAAATTATTATTTTATATATGAATGTTTCTGTTAAATTATTATTTTATATATGAATGTTTCTGTTAAATTATTATTTTATATATGAATGTTTCTGTTAAATTATTATTTTATATATGAATGTTTCTGTTAAATTATTATTTTATATATGAATGTTTCTGTTAAATTATTATTTTATATATGAATGTTTCTGTTAAATTATTATTTTATATATGAATGTTTCTGTTAAATTATTATTTTATATATGAATGTTTCTGTTAAATTATTATTTTATATATGAATGTTTCTGTTCAGTCCCTGAGACGACTTTTGTTGTGACTTGGCATTATATAAACTGAATTGAATGTCCAGTCATTACTGTGCGAAAGGCGGGGGACACCCTGGACGGTTTCCAGTTCATCACTGGGACACATAAAGACAAACAACCATTCACTCTCTCACTCTCTACTAGGGACAATTTAGAGTTACCAATCAGACTTCTTCTTCTTTCAGCCTTTCCCTTTTCAGTGGTCTCCACAGCGAGTCATCCTCCTCCGTCTCAATCTGCGTCCTCTGTCCTCACTCCAACTACCTCCATGTCCTCTCTAACTGCATCCATATGTCTCCTCTTTGTCTTTTTCCTGGCAGCTTCATTTCTAACATCCTTCTACCAATATACCCACTGTCCCTCCTCTGGACATGTCCAAACCACTGTCCCTCCTCTGGACATGTCCAAACCACTGTCCCTCCTCTGGACATGTCCAAACCACTGTCCCTCCTCTGGACATGTCCAAACCACTGTCCCTCCTCTGGACATGTCCAAACCACTGTCCCTCCTCTGGACATGTCCAAACCACTGTCCCTCCTCTGGACATGTCCAAACCACTGTCCCTCCTCTGGACATGTCCAAACCACTGTCCCTCCTCTGGACATGTCCAAACCACTGTCCCTCCTCTGGACATGTCCAAACCACTGTCCCTCCTCTGGACATGTCCAAACCACTGTCCCTCCTCTGGACATGTCCAAACCACTGTCCCTCCTCTGGACATGTCCAAACCACTGTCCCTCCTCTGGACATGTCCAAACCACTGTCCCTCCTCTGGACATGTCCAAACCACTGTCCCTCCTCTGGACATGTCCAAACCACTGTCCCTCCTCTGGACATGTCCAAACCACTGTCCCTCCTCTGGACATGTCCAAACCACTGTCCCTCCTCTGGACATGTCCAAACCACTGTCCCTCCTCTGGACATGTCCAAACCACTGTCCCTCCTCTGGACATGTCCAAACCACTGTCCCTCCTCTGGACATGTCCAAACCACTGTCCCTCCTCTGGACATGTCCAAACCACTGTCCCTCCTCTGGACATGTCCAAACCACTGTCCCTCCTCTGGACATGTCCAAACCACTGTCCCTCCTCTGGACATGTCCAAACCACTGTCCCTCCTCTGGACATGTCCAAACCACTGTCCCTCCTCTGGACATGTCCAAACCACTGTCCCTCCTCTGGACATGTCCAAACCACTGTCCCTCCTCTGGACATGTCCAAACCACTGTCCCTCCTCTGGACATGTCCAAACCACTGTCCCTCCTCTGGACATGTCCAAACCACTGTCCCTCCTCTGGACATGTCCAAACCACTGTCCCTCCTCTGGACATGTCCAAACCACTGTCCCTCCTCTGGACATGTCCAAACCACTGTCCCTCCTCTGGACATGTCCAAACCACTGTCCCTCCTCTGGACATGTCCAAACCACTGTCCCTCCTCTGGACATGTCCAAACCACTGTCCCTCCTCTGGACATGTCCAAACCACTGTCCCTCCTCTGGACATGTCCAAACCACTGTCCCTCCTCTGGACATGTCCAAACCACTGTCCCTCCTCTGGACATGTCCAAACCACTGTCCCTCCTCTGGACATGTCCAAACCACTGTCCCTCCTCTGGACATGTCCAAACCACTGTCCCTCCTCTGGACATGTCCAAACCACTGTCCCTCCTCTGGACATGTCCAAACCACTGTCCCTCCTCTGGACATGTCCAAACCACTGTCCCTCCTCTGGACATGTCCAAACCACTGTCCCTCCTCTGGACATGTCCAAACCACTGTCCCTCCTCTGGACATGTCCAAACCACTGTCCCTCCTCTGGACATGTCCAAACCACTGTCCCTCCTCTGGACATGTCCAAACCACTGTCCCTCCTCTGGACATGTCCAAACCACTGTCCCTCCTCTGGACATGTCCAAACCACTGTCCCTCCTCTGGACATGTCCAAACCACTGTCCCTCCTCTGGACATGTCCAAACCACTGTCCCTCCTCTGGACATGTCCAAACCACTGTCCCTCCTCTGGACATGTCCAAACCACTGTCCCTCCTCTGGACATGTCCAAACCACTGTCCCTCCTCTGGACATGTCCAAACCACTGTCCCTCCTCTGGACATGTCCAAACTACTGTCCCTCCTCTGGACATGTCCAAACTACTGTCCCTCCTCTGGACATGTCCAAACTACTGTCTCTCCTCTGGACATGTCCAAACTACTGTCCCTCCTCTGGACATGTCCAAACTACTGTCTCTCCTCTGGACATGTCCAAACTACTGTCCCTCCTCTGGACATGTCCAAACTACTGTCTCTCCTCTGGACATGTCCAAACTACTGTCCCTCCTCTGGACATGTCCAAACTACTGTCCCTCCTCTGGACATGTCCAAACTACTGTCCCTCCTCTGGACATGTCCAAACTACTGTCTCTCCTCTGGACATGTCCAAACTACTGTCCCTCCTCTGGACATGTCCAAACTACTGTCTCTCCTCTGGACATGTCCAAACTACTGTCTCTCCTCTGGACATGTCCAAACTACTGTCTCTCCTCTGGACATGTCCAAACTACTGTCCCTCCTCTGGACATGTCCAAACTACTGTCCCTCCTCTGGACATGTCCAAACTACTGTCCCTCCTCTGGACATGTCCAAACTACTGTCCCTCCTCTGGACATGTCCAAACTACTGTCCCTCCTCTGGACATGTCCAAACCACTGTCCCTCCTCTGGACATGTCCAAACTACTGTCCCTCCTCTGGACATGTCCAAACCACTGTCCCTCCTCTGGACATGTCCAAACCACTGTCCCTCCTCTGGACATGTCCAAACCACTGTCCCTCCTCTGGACATGTCCAAACCACTGTCCCTCCTCTGGACATGTCCAAACCACTGTCCCTCCTCTGGACATGTCCAAACCACTGTCCCTCCTCTGGACATGTCCAAACCACTGTCCCTCCTCTGGACATGTCCAAACCACTGTCCCTCCTCTGGACATGTCCAAACCACTGTCCCTCCTCTGGACATGTCCAAACCACTGTCCCTCCTCTGGACATGTCCAAACCACTGTCCCTCCTCTGGACATGTCCAAACCACTGTCCCTCCTCTGGACATGTCCAAACCACTGTCCCTCCTCTGGACATGTCCAAACCACTGTCCCTCCTCTGGACATGTCCAAACCACTGTCCCTCCTCTGGACATGTCCAAACCACTGTCCCTCCTCTGGACATGTCCAAACCACTGTCCCTCCTCTGGACATGTCCAAACCACTGTCCCTCCTCTGGACATGTCCAAACCACTGTCCCTCCTCTGGACATGTCCAAACCACTGTCCCTCCTCTGGACATGTCCAAACCACTGTCCCTCCTCTGGACATGTCCAAACCACTGTCCCTCCTCTGGACATGTCCAAACCACTGTCCCTCCTCTGGACATGTCCAAACCACTGTCCCTCCTCTGGACATGTCCAAACCACTGTCCCTCCTCTGGACATGTCCAAACCACTGTCCCTCCTCTGGACATGTCCAAACCACTGTCCCTCCTCTGGACATGTCCAAACCACTGTCCCTCCTCTGGACATGTCCAAACCACTGTCCCTCCTCTGGACATGTCCAAACCACTGTCCCTCCTCTGGACATGTCCAAACCACTGTCCCTCCTCTGGACATGTCCAAACCACTGTCCCTCCTCTGGACATGTCCAAACCACTGTCCCTCCTCTGGACATGTCCAAACCACTGTCCCTCCTCTGGACATGTCCAAACCACTGTCCCTCCTCTGGACATGTCCAAACCACTGTCCCTCCTCTGGACATGTCCAAACCACTGTCCCTCCTCTGGACATGTCCAAACCACTGTCCCTCCTCTGGACATGTCCAAACCACTGTCCCTCCTCTGGACATGTCCAAACCACTGTCCCTCCTCTGGACATGTCCAAACCACTGTCCCTCCTCTGGACATGTCCAAACTACTGTCCCTCCTCTGGACATGTCCAAACTACTGTCCCTCCTCTGGACATGTCCAAACTACTGTCCCTCCTCTGGACATGTCCAAACTACTGTCCCTCCTCTGGACATGTCCAAACTACTGTCCCTCCTCTGGACATGTCCAAACCACTGTCCCTCCTCTGGACATGTCCAAACCACTGTCCCTCCTCTGGACATGTCCAAACCACTGTCCCTCCTCTGGACATGTCCAAACCACTGTCCCTCCTCTGGACATGTCCAAACCACTGTCCCTCCTCTGGACATGTCCAAACCACTGTCCCTCCTCTGGACATGTCCAAACCACTGTCCCTCCTCTGGACATGTCCAAACCACTGTCCCTCCTCTGGACATGTCCAAACCACTGTCCCTCCTCTGGACATGTCCAAACCACTGTCCCTCCTCTGGACATGTCCAAACCACTGTCCCTCCTCTGGACATGTCCAAACCACTGTCCCTCCTCTGGACATGTCCAAACCACTGTCCTCCTCTGGACATGTCCAAACCACTGTCCCTCCTCTGGACATGTCCAAACCACTGTCCCTGCTCTGGACATGTCCAAACCACTGTCCCTGCTCTGGACATGTCCAAACCACTGTCCCTGCTCTGGACATGTCCAAACCACTGTCCCTCCTCTGGACATGTCCAAACCACTGTCCCTGCTCTGGACATGTCCAAACCACTGTCCTCCTCTGGACATGTCCA
>JBBPBX010042982.1:4526-15746 GCA_038048925.1 Garcialebias charrua | reverse complement strand
GCTTGGAGAATGTAGTTAAAAATGCCAAGTCAATGTTTACATTTAAGAAAATGATCAAAACAAATGTGTTAAAAATATATATGAAATAGCGTAATGTGTATTGTATTAGTTAGAAAATTAGAAAGAGTTAGTCATTTTGTACTGTTGGTTGAAGATTATTATTGTTTAATCTGATTGTTGGAAAAAAGGGGCAGATATAATAAGATTTATTCTTCTTTCTGCTACCTTTCATTTTTTTATATTTTGTACATTATCATTTATGGGATTGTCTTGTATTGTTTCTTTTGTAAAAAAATGAACAAATTTAATAAACATAAACAAGAACAAGATACAGAGAGAATATATTCGTACAGTCGTCCGAAAGATGGGCGGAGCACACGTAGCTGCTGCTATGATAGTGCCGCCTCTTGTCCTTTTCAGAATACATAAATATAGGGATGCACGATATTATCGGCATGGCATCAGTATCGGCAACACGGTGGCGCAACTGGTAGAGTTGCTGCCTCTCAACGAGAAGGTTGCCGGTTCAAATCCCGGTCCGGGGGCCTTACTGGGTGGAGTTTGCATGTTCTCTCCGTGGATGCACGGGTTTCCTCCGAGTACTCCGGTTTCCTCCCACAGACCAAAAACATGCATGTTAGACTGACTGGTAACTCTGAGTTGTCCCTAGGTGTGAGTGAGAGAGTGAATGGTTGTTTGTCTCTATGTGTCCCTGTGATGGAGACACAGTGATTGCCTGACATGGACACCGACGACCCCCGTGACCCAAAATGGAAGAAGCGGGTAAAAGATAATGGATGGATGGATGGTATCAGTATCAGCTGATATTAGTGTTAAAGTTCAATATCGGACATCGGCCATTCCATTAAAATAACTCACCGATGTAAAATATGCTGTTTTTGTATGACAACCCAGTGACAAGGATGCCTGCAGCGGCAGCACAACGTGATGATGTCGCATGCACCTACTTGATCTCACGGTGGAGAGGAAAATTCAAAATGTCAGCTGTGTGGAAGTTTTTTTTGTTGTTGAGGATGTCGGATTCCAAAGATTTATGGACTATATTGGGCCTCGCTACATCGTCTGCAGTCGTAGATATTTTTCAACGTAGACTTACCCGAGTTAAAAGCCGTCATTTCCGACGTAATTGAGAAGCTAATAGCCGATAGCAGGACTTGTTGGGTGAGTTTTACCACAGACATTTGAACATCATGTTAGCTTTGTTAGCATGATTACTTTTATGGCACAATAGATAAACAAAAACTTTGAATTTAAAAAGGCTGTCCTTCATGCACAGGAGTGCAGAGGATCCCACACTGCAGCTAGGAACCTGGAACAAGCCTCCACACGTGAGACAGCATTGCAGGTGACTAATGCTAATAAACATTTAACACTTTTCATTTAATATAAGTTAAAGTGCTATGCATGTCATACGGCTGTTACTGAATATATGTCACCAGCTCTTACAGCTGTTACACAATTTTTATAGCAAATAAGCCTAAATAAAAGGGCTATGCTCTGACAAAGGAACATATATAAAATATTGTTATTGGCAAATAAGTTTTATCATATCGACATATCAGATATCGGCCAAAAATCCAATATTGTGCATCCCTACTTAAATATATACTGTATTTTTCAGATTAAAAAAGAGATTCAAATTCAGACATTCAGAGATTCAGAGAGATTTATATGTCATTCACATCTCATGTGGTGGAACAATATTATGTAAACAGGTTCCCAGTTACTTCCAACAATAAAATGTAAAAAAAAAAAAAACAGTAATAAGATCTAAGATATGGACGGAGAAAAACACCAACTAAATGTACTCTAAGCACTTAGAGCATAAAAACATTACGTCGAACAGCAGCACGAACATGAGTCTGTATGAGCAGATGAGCACGAATGAACACAGCAACATGAAACAGATCAGCAGCAACATGAAACAGATCAGCAGCAACATGAAACAGATCAGCAGCAACATGAAACAGATCAGCAGCAACATGAAACAGATCAGCAGCAACATGAAACAGATCAGCAGCAACATGAAACAGATCAGCAGCAACATGAAACAGATCAGCAGCAACATGAAACAGATCAGCAGCAACATGAAACAGATCAGCAGCAACATGAAACAGATCAGCAGCAACATGAAACAGATCAGCAGCAACATGAAACAGATCAGCAGCAACATGAAACAGATCAGCAGCAACATGAAACAGATCAGCAGCAACATGAAACAGATCAGCAGCAACATGAAACAGATCAGCAGCAACATGAAACAGATCAGCAGCAACATGAAACAGATCAGCAGCAACATGAAACAGATCAGCAGCAACATGAAACAGATCAGTAGCAACATGAAACAGATCAGCAGCAACATGAAACAGATCAGCAGCAACATGAAACAGATCAGCAGCAACATGAAACAGATCAGCAGCAACATGAAACAGATCAGCAGCAACATGAAACAGATCAGCAGCAACATGAAACAGATCAGCAGCAACATGAAACAGATCAGCAGCAACATGAAACAGATCAGCAGCAACATGAAACAGATCAGCAGCAACATGAAACAGATCAGCAGCAACATGAAACAGATCAGCAGCAACATGAAACAGATCAGCAGCAACATGAAACAGATCAGCAGCAACATGAAACAGATCAGCAGCAACATGAAACAGATCAGCAGCAACATGAAACAGATCAGCAGCAACATGAAACAGATCAGCAGCAACATGAAACAGATCAGCAGCAACATGAAACAGATCAGCAGCAACATGAAACAGATCAGCAGCAACATGAAACAGATCAGCAGCAACATGAAACAGATCAGCAGCAACATGAAACAGATCAGCAGCAACATGAAACAGATCAGCAGCAACATGAAACAGATCAGCAGCAACATGAAACAGATCAGCAGCAACATGAAACAGATCAGCAGCAACATGAAACAGATCAGCAGCAACATGAAACAGATCAGCAGCAACATGAAACAGATCAGCAGCAACATGAAACAGATCAGCAGCAACATGAAACAGATCAGCAGCAACATGAAACAGATCAGCAGCAACATGAAACAGATCAGCAGCAACATGAAACAGATCAGCAGCAACATGAAACAGATCAGCAGCAACATGAAACAGATCAGCAGCAACATGAAACAGATCAGCAGCAACATGAAACAGATCAGCAGCAACATGAAACAGATCAGCAGCAACATGAAACAGATCAGCAGCAACATGAAACAGATCAGCAGCAACATGAAACAGATCAGCAGCAACATGAAACAGATCAGCAGCAACATGAAACAGATCAGTAGCAACATGAAACAGATCAGCAGCAACATGAAACAGATCAGCAGCAACATGAAACAGATCAGCAGCAACATGAAACAGATCAGCAGCAACATGAAACAGATCAGCAGCAACATGAAACAGATCAGCAGCAACATGAAACAGATCAGCAGCAACATGAAACAGATCAGCAGCAACATGAAACAGATCAGCAGCAACATGAAACAGATCAGCAGCAACATGAAACAGATCAGCAGCAACATGAAACAGATCAGCAGCAACATGAAACAGATCAGCAGCAACATGAAACAGATCAGCAGCAACATGAAACAGATCAGCAGCAACATGAAACAGATCAGCAGCAACATGAAACAGATCAGCAGCAACATGAAACAGATCAGCAGCAACATGAAACAGATCAGCAGCAACATGAAACAGATCAGCAGCAACATGAAACAGATCAGCAGCAACATGAAACAGATCAGCAGCAACATGAAACAGATCAGCAGCAACATGAAACAGATCAGTAGCAACATGAAACAGATCAGTAGCAACATGAAACAGATCAGCAGCAACATGAAACAGATCAGCAGCAACATGAAACAGATCAGCAGCAACATGAAACAGATCAGCAGCAACATGAAACAGATCAGCAGCAACATGAAACAGATCAGCAGCAACATGAAACAGATCAGCAGCAACATGAAACAGATCAGCAGCAACATGAAACAGATCAGCAGCAACATGAAACAGATCAGCAGCAACATGAAACAGATCAGCAGCAACATGAAACAGATCAGCAGCAACATGAAACAGATCAGCAGCAACATGAAACAGATCAGCAGCAACATGAAACAGATCAGCAGCAACATGAAACAGATCAGTAGCAACATGAAACAGATCAGCAGCAACATGAAACAGATCAGTAGCAACATGAAACAGATCAGTAGCAACATGAAACAGATCAGCAGCAACATGAAACAGATCAGTAGCAACATGAAACAGATCAGTAGCAACATGAAACAGATCAGTAGCAACATGAAACAGATCAGTAGCAACATGAAACAGATCAGTAGCAACATGAAACAGATCAGCAGCAACATGAAACAGATCAGTAGCAACATGAAACAGATCAGTAGCAACATGAAACAGATCAGCAGCAACATGAAACAGATCAGCAGCAACATGAAACAGATCAGCAGCAACATGAAACAGATCAGCAGCAACATGAAACAGATCAGCAGCAACATGAAACAGATCAGCAGCAACATGAAACAGATCAGCAGCAACATGAAACAGATCAGCAGCAACATGAAACAGATCAGCAGCAACATGAAACAGATCAGTAGCAACATGAAACAGATCAGCAGCAACATGAAACAGATCAGCAGCAACATGAAACAGATCAGCAGCAACATGAAACAGATCAGCAGCAACATGAAACAGATCAGCAGCAACATGAAACAGATCAGCAGCAACATGAAACAGATCAGCAGCAACATGAAACAGATCAGCAGCAACATGAAACAGATCAGCAGCAACATGAAACAGATCAGCAGCAACATGAAACAGATCAGCAGCAACATGAAACAGATCAGCAGCAACATGAAACAGATCAGCAGCAACATGAAACAGATCAGCAGCAACATGAAACAGATCAGCAGCAACATGAAACAGATCAGCAGCAACATGAAACAGATCAGCAGCAACATGAAACAGATCAGCAGCAACATGAAACAGATCAGCAGCAACATGAAACAGATCAGCAGCAACATGAAACAGATCAGCAGCAACATGAAACAGATCAGCAGCAACATGAAACAGATCAGCAGCAACATGAAACAGATCAGCAGCAACATGAAACAGATCAGCAGCAACATGAAACAGATCAGCAGCAACATGAAACAGATCAGCAGCAACATGAAACAGATCAGCAGCAACATGAAACAGATCAGCAGCAACATGAAACAGATCAGCAGCAACATGAAACAGATCAGCAGCAACATGAAACAGATCAGCAGCAACATGAAACAGATCAGCAGCAACATGAAACAGATCAGCAGCAACATGAAACAGATCAGCAGCAACATGAAACAGATCAGCAGCAACATGAAACAGATCAGCAGCAACATGAAACAGATCAGAGCAACATGAAACAGATCAGCAGCAACATGAAACAGATCAGCAGCAACATGAAACAGATCAGCAGCAACATGAAACAGATCAGCAGCAACATGAAACAGATCAGTAGCAACATGAAACAGATCAGTAGCAACATGAAACAGATCAGCAGCAACATGAAACAGATCAGCAGCAACATGAAACAGATCAGCAGCAACATGAAACAGATCAGCAGCAACATGAAACAGATCAGCAGCAACATGAAACAGATCAGCAGCAACATGAAACAGATCAGCAGCAACATGAAACAGATCAGCAGCAACATGAAACAGATCAGCAGCAACATGAAACAGATCAGCAGCAACATGAAACAGATCAGCAGCAACATGAAACAGATCAGCAGCAACATGAAACAGATCAGCAGCAACATGAAACAGATCAGCAGCAACATGAAACAGATCAGCAGCAACATGAAACAGATCAGCAGCAACATGAAACAGATCAGCAGCAACATGAAACAGATCAGCAGCAACATGAAACAGATCAGCAGCAACATGAAACAGATCAGCAGCAACATGAAACAGATCAGCAGCAACATGAAACAGATCAGCAGCAACATGAAACAGATCAGCAGCAACATGAAACAGATCAGCAGCAACATGAAACAGATCAGCAGCAACATGAAACAGATCAGCAGCAACATGAAACAGATCAGCAGCAACATGAAACAGATCAGCAGCAACATGAAACAGATCAGCAGCAACATGAAACAGATCAGCAGCAACATGAAACAGATCAGCAGCAACATGAAACAGATCAGCAGCAACATGAAACAGATCAGCAGCAACATGAAACAGATCAGCAGCAACATGAAACAGATCAGCAGCAACATGAAACAGATCAGCAGCAACATGAAACAGATCAGCAGCAACATGAAACAGATCAGCAGCAACATGAAACAGATCAGCAGCAACATGAAACAGATCAGCAGCAACATGAAACAGATCAGCAGCAACATGAAACAGATCAGCAGCAACATGAAACAGATCAGCAGCAACATGAAACAGATCAGCAGCAACATGAAACAGATCAGTAGCAACATGAAACAGATCAGCAGCAACATGAAACAGATCAGCAGCAACATGAAACAGATCAGCAGCAACATGAAACAGATCAGCAGCAACATGAAACAGATCAGCAGCAACATGAAACAGATCAGCAGCAACATGAAACAGATCAGCAGCAACATGAAACAGATCAGCAGCAACATGAAACAGATCAGCAGCAACATGAAACAGATCAGCAGCAACATGAAACAGATCAGCAGCAACATGAAACAGATCAGCAGCAACATGAAACAGATCAGCAGCAACATGAAACAGATCAGCAGCAACATGAAACAGATCAGCAGCAACATGAAACAGATCAGCAGCAACATGAAACAGATCAGCAGCAACATGAAACAGATCAGCAGCAACATGAAACAGATCAGCAGCAACATGAAACAGATCAGCAGCAACATGAAACAGATCAGCAGCAACATGAAACAGATCAGCAGCAACATGAAACAGATCAGCAGCAACATGAAACAGATCAGCAGCAACATGAAACAGATCAGCAGCAACATGAAACAGATCAGCAGCAACATGAAACAGATCAGCAGCAACATGAAACAGATCAGCAGCAACATGAAACAGATCAGCAGCAACATGAAACAGATCAGCAGCAACATGAAACAGATCAGCAGCAACATGAAACAGATCAGCAGCAACATGAAACAGATCAGCAGCAACATGAAACAGATCAGCAGCAACATGAAACAGATCAGCAGCAACATGAAACAGATCAGCAGCAACATGAAACAGATCAGCAGCAACATGAAACAGATCAGCAGCAACATGAAACAGATCAGCAGCAACATGAAACAGATCAGCAGCAACATGAAACAGATCAGCAGCAACATGAAACAGATCAGCAGCAACATGAAACAGATCAGCAGCAACATGAAACAGATCAGCAGCAACATGAAACAGATCAGCAGCAACATGAAACAGATCAGCAGCAACATGAAACAGATCAGCAGCAACATGAAACAGATCAGCAGCAACATGAAACAGATCAGCAGCAACATGAAACAGATCAGCAGCAACATGAAACAGATCAGCAGCAACATGAAACAGATCAGCAGCAACATGAAACAGATCAGCAGCAACATGAAACAGATCAGCAGCAACATGAAACAGATCAGCAGCAACATGAAACAGATCAGCAGCAACATGAAACAGATCAGCAGCAACATGAAACAGATCAGCAGCAACATGAAACAGATCAGCAGCAACATGAAACAGATCAGCAGCAACATGAAACAGATCAGCAGCAACATGAAACAGATCAGCAGCAACATGAAACAGATCAGCAGCAACATGAAACAGATCAGCAGCAACATGAAACAGATCAGCAGCAACATGAAACAGATCAGCAGCAACATGAAACAGATCAGCAGCAACATGAAACAGATCAGCAGCAACATGAAACAGATCAGCAGCAACATGAAACAGATCAGCAGCAACATGAAACAGATCAGCAGCAACATGAAACAGATCAGCAGCAACATGAAACAGATCAGTAGCAACATGAAACAGATCAGTAGCAACATGAAACAGATCAGCAGCAACATGAAACAGATCAGTAGCAACATGAAACAGATCAGCAGCAACATGAAACAGATCAGCAGCAACATGAAACAGATCAGCAGCAACATGAAACAGATCAGCAGCAACATGAAACAGATCAGCAGCAACATGAAACAGATCAGCAGCAACATGAAACAGATCAGCAGCAACATGAAACAGATCAGCAGCAACATGAAACAGATCAGTAGCAACATGAAACAGATCAGCAGCAACATGAAACAGATCAGTAGCAACATGAAACAGATCAGTAGCAACATGAAACAGATCAGCAGCAACATGAAACAGATCAGCAGCAACATGAAACAGATCAGTAGCAACATGAAACAGATCAGCAGCAACATGAAACAGATCAGTAGCAACATGAAACAGATCAGTAGCAACATGAAACAGATCAGTAGCAACATGAAACAGATCAGTAGCAACATGAAACAGATCAGTAGCAACATGAAACAGATCAGCAGCAACATGAAACAGATCAGTAGCAACATGAAACAGATCAGTAGCAACATGAAACAGATCAGCAGCAACATGAAACAGATCAGCAGCAACATGAAACAGATCAGCAGCAACATGAAACAGATCAGCAGCAACATGAAACAGATCAGCAGCAACATGAAACAGATCAGCAGCAACATGAAACAGATCAGCAGCAACATGAAACAGATCAGCAGCAACATGAAACAGATCAGCAGCAACATGAAACAGATCAGCAGCAACATGAAACAGATCAGCAGCAACATGAAACAGATCAGCAGCAACATGAAACAGATCAGCAGCAACATGAAACAGATCAGCAGCAACATGAAACAGATCAGCAGCAACATGAAACAGATCAGCAGCAACATGAAACAGATCAGCAGCAACATGAAACAGATCAGCAGCAACATGAAACAGATCAGCAGCAACATGAAACAGATCAGCAGCAACATGAAACAGATCAGCAGCAACATGAAACAGATCAGCAGCAACATGAAACAGATCAGCAGCAACATGAAACAGATCAGCAGCAACATGAAACAGATCAGCAGCAACATGAAACAGATCAGCAGCAACATGAAACAGATCAGCAGCAACATGAAACAGATCAGCAGCAACATGAAACAGATCAGCAGCAACATGAAACAGATCAGCAGCAACATGAAACAGATCAGCAGCAACATGAAACAGATCAGCAGCAACATGAAACAGATCAGCAGCAACATGAAACAGATCAGCAGCAACATGAAACAGATCAGCAGCAACATGAAACAGATCAGCAGCAACATGAAACAGATCAGCAGCAACATGAAACAGATCAGCAGCAACATGATGTGATTTTTCACTGGATTATTCTGGTTAGATATTCATGAGTCTAACCTCCTTCCTGAGGGGAACAGGGCAAAAAGTGTGTGTGCTGGGTGAGTGGGGTCCTTCATGATGCAGGTGGCCCTCTTCCTGCATCTGGAGGTGTAGATGTATGTGATGGTGTGGAGGCTGACTCCAACAGACTTCTGTGCAAAAAAAGAATTCCCCACTAAGAACCAAGACAGAGCTCACAAAGAAAATTTGACAGAAAGTTGGTGTTGCAGTTCAGTTCACTGCTTGTGCATCTTCTTCTGCCATTATTCCAAAAATGTTGTCTACTTCCTTCATCACAACAGCAATTCTACAATATATTATTGCCACTGAGGTGGCGATACTGCAAAACCCACTTTGTATGTTTTGTGCATTTGTTATGGAAACACACCTTCAGGATTTAAGACCAGGATTTAATTGATAAAAGGACTCAGCTATAAGGTAAATCCATGAAACGAAACCAACAAAGTAAAAGTCTGAAGACAGAGCCACTGTGGAGGTGTGATGATTACTAAACCTGGCTCTGGTTCATAGGGAAGTCAGAAATTAAGACTAACAGATACACAGATTAAAGTTAAACACAAGCACATGAAAAAAACCTGTTAAAACACACACAAAAAATCATAAACCCTCACAAACATGTCTCTATAATAAACAACATGTATGTTTTAACATGTCTGTATGTTTCAAAGGTAAAAGTTGCCTTTCAGGTTCTAACAATAGATGTCTTTGTAAAGACAGGCTAAAGACATCACGACTCTTCCACCAGCCGGTGTGATGAGGGGAATCCCCCGGCTTGCTGAGTGCCTCCTGCGCCCCACATTATCCAATTAGCAGACCACAGAGTAACAACTCTGATGGCAGATTACAGCTGGCAGCCTGACGGGACTCACTGGGGTCTCATCTCTGTCTCCTCTGAGTGTTCGTGGCAGGCAGACAGATGGAATACAGCGACCGAGATAAGACACAGACAGATGATGATGGAGCGTGAGAGAGAGACTGCATCAGAGGCAGCAACAAAGGCTGGGACAGGAGGGAATGAAAGAAGATGAGAAGATAAAACCTCACAAGAAATGAAAGAATAGAAATGCAGTGACATGAAAACTTATCGGCCCTTGTGTTTTGAGCAAATCACACTTTTACCTATAGCACACCACTGAGGTTTGAAGTGGGACTGAAATGATTATTTGGCACCAGTAAAATATTTTTGGAGAGAGAAACATGATTATAGTTGTGTTCGTTACTCAGGTAGAATCTGTACTACGAGCCAAATACAAAACTTCAGCTGTTGAAGCAGCTGCAGTCATTACTGTCTGTTTTTCCTCTTCATAAAGGTCCACAAATTCATATAATGAAACAGACATGGACAGCAATTAAGTTAGTCAAGCACACTGTGTTCATGCTTGTTCATTAAAAAACGTATGGTAAGAAATTAAATTACCTTGATTTTAGTATGTTTATGTCCAAGTTTGCACTAAACATCTTTGTATCAACAAAACATTTATATACAGTACTCAGCCTTTTGCACACTGACTATTGACATTGCATCTTTAGCTGATAACAACCTGGATTTAATCACACAGGAAGACAAAATGTAATGTAGGATCCTCTGTCAAATATTTGTTAAAAGCCATTTGAAACATGCAGTGGATTCATTTGAACAAATAATATGTCCATTGATTTCCTTCTCACTTTTTTAAATACAGTTTGAGTTGAGTGTTTTGTTGGAGTTGATTAGGTCTTGTATTGGTGAGACACAACCCATTTTGTTTTTA
>JBBPBX010042981.1:17723-28142 GCA_038048925.1 Garcialebias charrua | reverse complement strand
TCTGAAAACTGTTGCCTTCTTATTTCTCTGCTCTAGTGTATTTTAAAAGCATCACGTCATGTGGGGATGAAGTGTGTGTGTGTGTGTGTGTCGTGCAGGAAACCACGCCTGCACTGCCTGACTTCAGGGATGAAAGAGGGGCGTAATGATGGAGGCAGAGACTGACTCAGACAATCCTGTCGGTGTTCAGGTTTCTGCTCCTTCACTGCGCCGCTTCAAACTCTTTTCCTGTTTTTTATTTTCTTTCTATTTTTTTTTTACTGAGCTGTTTGCATGCTGCTTTCACACACTTCACTCACTTTCATAGTTTACTGCAGACGTGGCAGCTCAGATTGAAGCCTGGTGGCTGGTGGATTAGATCTGTTTTCGATCCGTTGTTTACTGTTTGTTTGTTTATGTCTTCAGTCTTCAACTCCCTGGACATGTCCCGGTCGGTGTCGGTGACGGCCGCGGGTCAGTGTCGTTTGGCTCCTCTGATCCAAGTCATCCTGGACAGCAGCCACCTGTATGATTACACAGTGAAGCTGCTGTTCAAGCTGCACTCCTGTGAGTCACACAGTCAAACTGATGTATCAGTGATATACGTGGATGAAATGCAAACCTGCTGCTTTGTTTATAGGTTTTATTAAAGTGTAGAGACTCTTGTTCTGCACGTCGTTTCATATTTCCTCTGATGCAGACACCAATGTCAGGTCCTCAACAGCCTGTGTTCGGGGCAAAGGGTGGTGTTTCATGCCACTTTATTTAACCCAGTCCTGCAGTGATGATGTGGTGTCTGAATTAGGGATGCACGATATTGGATTTTTGGCCGATATTCGATATGCTGATAAGTTAAGACTTATTTGGTCGATAACCGATACAGAATTTTTAAATAAACTTTCCTTTGTCAGAACATAACCTCTTATTTAGGCTTATTTGCTACAAAAATTGTGTAACAGCTGTAAGAGCTGGTGACATACCAGTATATTCAGTAACAGCCATATGATATACATAGCACTTTGACTTATATTAAATGAAAAGTGTTAACTGTTGTTTATTAGCATTAGTCACCTGTGATGCTGTCTCACTTGTGGAGGCTTGTTCCAGGTTCCTAGCTGCAGAGTGGGATCCTCTGTACTCGTGTGCATGAAGGACAGACTTTTCAAGTTCAAAGTTTTTTGTCTATCCATTGTGCCGTAAGACTAATCATGCTAACGGGGCTAACACGACGTCCAAATGTCTGTGGTGAAACTCACCCAACAAGTCGTGCTATCGGCTATTAGCTTCTCAATGACGTCGGGAATGACGGCTTTAACTCGAGTAATGTTACGTCGGAAAAATATCTCTGATTGAGGACGATGTAGCGAGGTTCAACATAGTCCATAAATCATCAAAATCCAACATCCTCAACAACAAAAAACTTCCACACTGCAGACATTTTGAAATCTTCCTCTCTGCCGTGATCAGATCAGGTAGGTGCACATGACGTCATCACGTTATGCTGCAGCATCTTTGTCACTGGGTTGTCAAAGACAGCGTTTTTTTATATCAGTGTTATTTTGATGGAATGACCGACGATGTCTGATATTGAACTTTAATGCTAATATCGGCCGATACTGATGACATGCTGATAATATCGTGCATCCCTAATCTGAATCCTTCAGATCTGTGACTCTTCAAACCTGAAGCGGTTTCTTACTGGACTTTTTTATTTTAAAGACCCTCAAATAAATAAATAAATAAAAACTATCAAAAAGCAGCTTTAGTTTTCAGAGATGTAAATGTTTTAACAAAGTCTTCTGAAATATTTGTCCATTAATTTACACATGCAGCAATTCATTTATTTATTTTTAATCAACATTTGACCAAGTTCCTGAACTCGGCTCTGTTTTTGTGTTTTCAGGCCTTCCAGCCGACACTCTGCAGGGCCACAGAGATCGCTTCCAGGAGCAGTTTAAGAAGTACGGCGTCCACCTCCAGAAACAGACGGAGCACAGTTCTCTCTGACTCAGACCCAGAAAACTGGACCCTGTGGTCCATGTTGATTCAGTTTCAGTGTCAGACCTTTCTGCTCCGTCTCTTTCTCTCTCAGTGCTTCTTTCTTCTCTCTGTAATCTCTGATGAATCCACCTCTCCTCTTTGTTTCAGGCTAAAGAGTCTGTTCTATCGCTCAAGTAACCTGCAGTATTTCAAGAGGCTGATTCAGATTCCACAGTTGCCTGAGGTGAATACGGCTTAATAACACATCCCACCTTTAAACCTAAATACTTGATTTGTTTTGTGTTGCCCATAGCAGCATCTGTGTACGATATATTATGCTATTAAACACTTTTATTCTTTCCAGTTTCATGGCATTTTGCCTTTATGCGTGAATAAAATCAATGCCACATGTTTTTAGCTGTTACAGTCTGCCTCTTAAGTTTGAACCAGAAGTATGAACATTAAATAAATGTAAAGAAGGAACCCCTGCAGGAAGTCATTCATGTCAAGTGACGCAGCAACAACAAAGAACCTGAAGGGATCGAAAACATCAAGCAGACTTTAAATAGTTTAGTAGTCAAACTTGTGCTTCCTGGTTCTTGCAGAATCCTCCAAACTTCCTGCGGGCATCTGCTCTGTCCGAACACATCAGCCCCGTGGTCGTGATCCCCGCTGAGTCGTCCTCTCCGGAGTCGGAGCACGTGGTGGAGACGGACGACCTGGTGGACACGGACATCCCTCCGCTGCCGGTAAGTTGAGTAGCTGTGGCTTCCTGACGGAAAGACGGTGTTGTGTCAGCGCGTTAGGAGGCAGGAATAACTCGCCTCTAATCAGTTCCTCTGGTTTTCTGGATCCTTAAGGATCATCCTGTGAATATGAACTGATTGGAAGCTGATTTTGTGGAAATGGAGAAACAGAAAATCCCTACACAAGAAAATGTTGGAAACTTTGACGGACCTGGAAAATCAAAAAGCTTTAAACTAAAAGTCATAAAACGACAGCAACACTTAGATGAATATCAAATTATTCAAACCTTTATTTATTTATTTTTTAATCTTTGTTGAAGTGAGAGGCTCAGTAGAAAGGTTAGGAACAATTAACACCTTGTAGATACCGTATTTTACGGTCTATAAGTCACACCTTTTTGCCTAATTTGCATGCCCTGCGACTAATAGAGAGGTGAGACGTGTTTATGGATTTTTTCTCATATTTTTAGACCAATTTTTGGCTCAGATATGACCGTTTTTCATTTTGGCAAAAATGGTGCAGTACCACTTTTGTTCGCTAGGGTACACCGACCGTTCCCACCTCATGTGTCCGAAGGCAGGCTCCTCTGGTCGGACACACTCTGTCGCTGCCCGGCCTCCTGCTCTGGAGGTATGAAATAATGTTAGCTGTGGTTGTTAGCAAAATAAGTCAAGAACCACAGGACAGATTTTTCTGAAACTTACAGAATGTAATCACTGTATGGACATTTCAACTGACTAGCTTTACGAGATGTTTGAGATAAAATTTGATGTTTTATAACCATAAAGGTTTCGCGGTTAGCTTAGTTGTTTTTCCGGGTACAAATAGCTCATAAACCAAACGGCAGATTTTCTTTAAACTTACAGAAAGTAATTACTTGGTGGTCATTTACAAACTTAGCTGTATGAGATTTTTGAGCTAAAATTCGATTTATTCATAATTTATTTTCGCAGCGCACGCGACGGTTTGGAAGAAGTCAAAGCGAAACAATTTAAATCCAGCTGATTTGACCATTTCGTGAATTTATTAAGGGACGATTAAGCTCAGGAACCCTTGTGCTATAATGTCAGCTAAGAAATATATATTTTTAAGCTTTTATTTAGCTAAATTTTAAAGAAATAAAGCCGTCCACCCGTGCGCGTGCACGTGGCAAAACTACTTTTTTAAATCCAGCTGATTTGACAATTGCGTTCATTTATTAAGGAAAAGTTCAGCTAAGACACATCTTTGCTATAATTTTCAGCAAACAAATTATTGTTTTTACCGTGTTAATCTTGTAAAGTCCTTCCGTGCTCGCTCGCTCTGTGGCCACCATTTTCAGTAGGGCAAATGACGCGCTGACGCGTAGCGGTGACTCATAATAGATGCGACTTAAATAAAGGAGCAACATGTTAATGGATTTTTCCAATTTATTGCCAATAATTGGACAAAGCAACTTATAGAAAGGTGCGACCTATCAGGCGGAAAATACGGTAGTTTTTTGAACGACCTCAGGGTAAAAGTTTGACAAGATTGAAGAGTTAGCAGCTAGACTGGCCTGGGCCAAGATCAAAGTAGGTGCTGCTGTCTTCATGCTCAACAGCTGTAGCTGCTCAGAACAGTTTTATAAACATTACATCACATCACACTGGTTTAACTCCAAGTACCGTATGCCTGTAGGTTTGTGCAATCAAGAGCAGCAGCAGCTAGCTGTAACATTTTCAGCAGGAATATGTTTTTGATAAAATAGCTATAAACTGTAGTCCCTCGTTCATCGCCTGAAGCGATAAGTGAAAAACCACAAAGTAGAAATAGTAGTACAAGTAGTAAGTAGTAGTTTATTTTAGTATTTATAAAGGTGTTTTAAACCCTTCCTACACTCTTACAATATTCTAAACAATGTTTCTAAACGCTCTAAAAGAGCACAGCATGTAATGATTTCCCTCTCTCTGCCTCCTCACTGCGTTCTCGGCCACGCCCACTTCTCCGCTGCAGAACGGAGATCAACAGAGGAGGAGCTTTCTGCAGCTGTGCTGCACACAGGTGCAGCAGGTGCTAAATGACTTAAAATTTATTTTAAATAAAAATGTCATGCTGATCGTGCAGCTCATCCATCATCAGCCAATTGTGCGTCATGTCCAATCTTACTTTGAAAAACCGCGATAGAGCGAGTCCACGGAAAACAAACCATGAAATAGCGAGGGACAACTGTAACACTAAATTAACAGGAATGTGAAAGTTCATAAAACTTTTGCATAAAGCTTTTTGAAATGTTTTAAGATTATACTGGTTGGCAGCAACTACCATAACCTTGTCTTAAGGCTCCAATATACTTGTGCAGACCTTTTTCTGTGCGGACTCGACGTGCAGTGTCCGCGGAGGGTTGAGACTTCCTACTTGAGCATCCACCCTGAGCGGCTGCAGTCAGCTCTGCAGGCAAGGAGCGTTTACCTTCGGGACAAATTGAGGGCGCTGATTGGTCATTTGCTGACTCGCCTACTGGATTGATTGACAGGTCGCAAAAAATAAATAAATTTTAAAAAAACGAGCGCCGGCAGCCGCAGTGGTGTTGTGTGTTTATATGTTCTTAATAAAAAGTTCTTAAAAAAAAATAAAAAAAAACAAACCTGGAGGCTCTGGCCCTGCAGCCCACACATCAGACTGGCCCACCAGGAAATCTCCAGACCCTCCCGCAGCCACGCTGGACCTGAATTTAATTCTCTCGTGACAAATTACTTCATTTCTCACCATTTCAGTCATGAAGTCAACAGAAGAGGAGGAAGAGATTGATCGACTCTTGGCAACAAAAACAAAAGAAAAGGCCAGACCAGGAATGAAGAAGGGGAATTTAATACATCAGTGTAACATACAAAACAGTCTGTTTATTGTGCTACACTGAGTATGCGGTCATGATCGTAAAAATGTATCTTTGCACAGACATGCCCTGCGGGCGTCCGCTTCGAGTCTAATCCAGCACACATGGACCTCCGCGGACCGAGGTTCGCCCGACTGTACTGGAGCCTTTAGCCTAGCTCAGTCTAGTCATAAATAAACCTCATTTCTCCAAACTGGAGTTTTTCAAAGAGCTATCTACAACAGGTAAGATAGTTTTTTTTTTAATAACCATTCCGATGAACCTACTTTAAAATATACAAATGATTGCATTAATTTTATTTAGAAACATACACAATAAAATGAACCGTTACCCCAAGTGTTAGGTCCGTATGTGTAATTACAATATCTCACAAAAGTAAAGTTATTTTGAGAGGACAACAAATGTCCACTGTTCTACAAGCACTGACTACAAAGTGTCATATCTTAAAGCTGCAGTATGTAGCTTTTTTTATGAACATATTTCTTCACTCTGTCACTACCTCCTGACAGACTGATGTTAGCCAGGTAATCTCTGAAAAAAAATAAAAAAAAATATTGTCCCCTTGCTTCTCCAGGTGGTAAATAAGCATTTCTAAAAAGAAAAGGTGACCCGCCATTTTCCAGCCAATAAAAACAGAGTTTGTAACCAGCCAATAAAAACAGAGCTTGAATTTGAAATTCAACAGACCACAAGGGGGCAGAGCCACATATGGCTCTGAGGGGGAGGGATCAGAATGCTTTGCCTGTTGAAAATATTTCTAACTGCTGCAGTTCTACAGAAACTGCATACTGAACCTTTAAGTGTTGTCCCGTGAAATTATATAAAATATTTACGAAAATGCGAGGGGTGTACTCACTTTTTAGTGAGATGTATCTACAGCTGTAACATGGTTGAGTCAGGTCCTCGGGACGGATTCTTCTTTGTTGAAACGTTTCGTCTTTTATCCAGAGGACTTCTTCAGTCTGTGTCTACAGCTCTATTGATTTTCACTCTTTAGGCTCCCTCAGAGACCAAGTTTGACGACTTGTTTGGCACTTCAGCTGCTATCGATCCGTTTAACTTCAACAATCAGAACGGCATGCGCAAGGATGACAAGTGAGTTATTATTTTTTTTTTAAATTACTGATTTTATTTTAATTTTAAAATCCAACTAAAACTTAAAATAAGAGAAGCATTGAGACTGTGCAGAACTCCAGGACGATCAGGTCTTTGCTTTCAGAAACACTTGACTGTGTTGAGGTTAAACACCAGCCAGTAAATTGATTTATTTTACTATTTTCATGTGTTTTCACCAGAGACCGTCTGATCGAACAGCTGACGAGGGAGATCCAGGCCCTCAAAGAGGAGCTGGACTCTTTCAGACTAGAGGTAACTGGAGGAGGAGCAGTAGTTCCTAAAGTTCTCTTCACAGCATCCAAAGATGAGCTTTTCTGCACGTTGTTTTCTTTGTGCGTCTCCAGAGTGGTCGGCTGTGTCAGGCGCTGAGGGGGCGTGTCAACGAGCTGGAGGCGGAGCTCGCAGAGCAGAGCCACCTGAGGCTGCAGGCTGTGGGTGAGAGCGAGTTCCTGAAGGTGGAGCTGGACGACGTGAGGAGGGTGAGGGAGGACACGGAGAAAGAGCAGCGGAGCCTGACTGAGATTGAAAGTAAGACTTTTTATTTCTGTATAAAAAAATCTGTTGTCCACGTCTACAGAGCACACAAAACATTCATCATTTGTTGGACGCTTTCTTATTGTTACGGTTAGCTAATGTCGATTGTAGATTTTTAGAGTAGTCCCTCGTTCATCACAGGCGTTATATTCTGGACCGCCACCGCCGCAACAAGTGAAAAACTGTGAAGTAGGAATGCTATATATATTTTAGTATGTATATGTATTAAGGCTTTATAAATCAAAGTCAAAGTCAACTTTATTGTCAGAACTGCAATATGTACAGGACATACACAGGATTGAAATTGCGTTTCTCTCAGTCCCTCGGTGCAACAGTAACCATTTAAACACTAAAACACTGAAACATTTAATAAACATAAGCATAAAATAGTAAAAGTGTAGCCAGACCTTTAGAGAGCCAGACCTTCAGAGAGCCAGACCTTCAGAGAGCCAGACCTTCAGAGAGCCAGACCTTCAGAGAGCCAGACCTTCAGAGAGCCAGACCTTCAGAGAGCCAGACCTTCAGAGAGCCAGACCTTCAGAGAGCCAGACCTTCAGAGAGCCAGACCTTCAGAGAGCCAGACCTTCAGAGAGCCAGACCTTCAGAGAGCCAGACCTTCAGAGAGCCAGACCTTCAGAGAGCCAGACCTTCAGAGAGCCAGACCTTCAGAGAGCCAGACCTTTAGAGAGCCAGACCTTTAGAGAGCCAGACCTTTAGAGAGCCAGACCTTCAGAGAGCCAGACCTTCAGAGAGCCAGACCTTCAGAGAGCCAGACCTTCAGAGAGCCAGACCTTCAGAGAGCCAGACCTTCAGAGAGCCAGACCTTCAGAGAGCCAGACCTTCAGAGAGCCAGACCTTTAGAGAGCCAGACCTTTAGAGAGCCAGACCTTCAGAGAGCCAGACCTTTAGAGAGCCAGACCTTCAGAGAGCCAGACCTTCAGAGAGCCAGACCTTCAGAGAGCCAGACCTTTAGAGAGCCAGACCTTCAGAGAGCCAGACCTTTAGAGAGCCAGACCTTTAGAGAGCCAGACCTTCAGAGAGCCAGACCTTAGAGAGTTTCAGAGAGCCAGACCTTTAGAGAGCCAGACCTTTAGAGAGCCAGACCTTTAGAGAGCCAGACCTTCAGAGAGTTCAGAGAGCCAGACCTTCAGAGAGTTCAGAGAGCCAGACCTTTAGAGAGCCAGACCTTTAGAGAGCCAGACCTTTAGAGAGCCAGACCTTCAGAGAGCCAGACCTTTAGAGAGCCAGACCTTTAGAGAGCCAGACCTTTAGAGAGCCAGACCTTCAGAGAGCCAGACCTTCAGAGAGTTCAGAGAGCCAGACCTTTAGAGAGCCAGACCTTCAGAGAGCCAGACCTTCAGAGAGCCAGACCTTCAGAGAGCCAGACCTTCAGAGAGCCAGACCTTCAGAGAGCCAGACCTTCAGAGAGCCAGACCTTCAGAGAGCCAGACCTTCAGAGAGCCAGACCTTCAGAGAGCCAGACCTTCAGAGAGCCAGACCTTCAGAGAGCCAGACCTTCAGAGAGCCAGACCTTTAGAGAGCCAGACCTTCAGAGAGCCAGACCTTTAGAGAGCCAGACCTTCAGAGAGCCAGACCTTCAGAGAGCCAGACCTTCAGAGAGCCAGACCTTTAGAGAGCCAGACCTTTAGAGAGCCAGACCTTCAGAGAGCCAGACCTTCAGAGAGCCAGACCTTTAGAGAGCCAGACCTTTAGAGAGCCAGACCTTCAGAGAGCCAGACCTTTAGAGAGCCAGACCTTCAGAGAGCCAGACCTTTAGAGAGCCAGACCTTCAGAGAGCCAGACCTTCAGAGAGCCAGACCTTCAGAGAGCCAGACCTTTAGAGAGCCAGACCTTTAGAGAGCCAGACCTTCAGAGAGCCAGACCTTCAGAGAGCCAGACCTTTAGAGAGCCAGACCTTCAGAGAGCCAGACCTTCAGAGAGCCAGACCTTCAGAGAGCCAGACCTTTAGAGAAACTGACCTTCAGAGAGCCAGACCTTCAGAGAGCCAGACCTTCAGAGAGCCAGACCTTCAGAGAGCCAGAACTTCAGAGAGCCAGAACTTCAGAGAGCCAGCCAGACCTTCAGAGAGCCAGACCTTCAGAGAGCCAGACCTTTAGAGAAACTGACCTTCAGAGAGCCAGACCTTCAGAGAGCCAGACTTTCAGAGAGCCAGACCTTTAGAGAAACTGACCTTCAGAGAGCCAGACCTTCAGAGAGCCAGACCTTCAGAGAGCCAGAACTTCAGAGAGCCAGAACTTCAGAGAGCCAGACCTTCAGAGAGCCAGACCTTCAGAGAGCCAGACCTTTAGAGAAACTGACCTTCAGAGAGCCAGACCTTCAGAGAGCCAGACTTTCAGAGAGCCAGACCTTTAGAGAAACTGACCTTCAGAGAGCCAGACCTTCAGAGAGCCAGACCTTCAGAGAGCCAGACCTTTAGAGAAACTGACCTTCAGAGAGCCAGACCTTCAGAGAGCCAGACCTTCAGAGAGCCAGACCTTCAGAGAGCCAGAACTTCAGAGAGCCGGACCTTCAGAGAGCCAGACCTTCAGAGAGCCAGACCTTTCAGAGAGCCAGACCTTTAGAGAGCCAGACTTAGAGAGCCCTTCAGAGAGCCAGACCTTCAGAGAGCCAGACCTTCAGAGAGCCAGACCTTCAGAGAGCCAGACCTTCAGAGAGCCAGACCTTCAGAGAGCCAGACCTTCAGAGAGCCAGACCTTCAGAGAGCCAGACCTTCAGAGAGCCAGACCTTCAGAGAGCCAGACCTTCAGAGAGCCAGACCTTCAGAGAGCCAGACCTTCAGAGAGCCAGACCTTCAGAGAGCCAGACCTTCAGAGAGCCAGACCTTTAGAGAGCCAGACCTTTAGAGAGCCAGACCTTCAGAGAGCCAGACCTTTAGAGAGCCAGACCTTCAGAGAGCCAGACCTTCAGAGAGCCAGACCTTCAGAGAGCCAGACCTTCAGAGAGCCAGACCTTTAGAGAGCCAGACCTTCAGAGAGCCAGACCTTCAGAGAGCCAGACCTTCAGAGAGCCAGACCTTCAGAGAGCCAGACCTTCAGAGAGCCAGACCTTCAGAGAGCCAGACCTTCAGAGAGCCAGACCTTCAGAGAGCCAGACCTTCAGAGAGCCAGACCTTCAGAGAGCCAGACCTTTAGAGAGCCAGACCTTTAGAGAGCCAGACCTTTAGAGAGCCAGACCTTCAGAGAGCCAGA
>JBBPBX010042980.1:0-28142 GCA_038048925.1 Garcialebias charrua | reverse complement strand
TTTTTGACACACATCGCGCAGATCGTTTGACCAAACCCCGCCCCTTCCATGTTGCCATACGGTTATATCGTTCTTGTGCGATCATTTTAGTCTAAACGATAACAGATTTTGAAACGCACATTGTACGATAGTTTAGGCATTTTCGTGCACCAAAAATAACAAAACTCGGATTAATTTGCGCAAACACTCAAGTCTCAACAAAGTCCAACATACACGCCCTCACTTCGCTTATATTTAGCTCCAAATATCAGTTTATAAAGCGTCAAAACGCTAGTTCGTCATTTCCTATCTGGCAACCACTCCATCCACAGACCCGTTCATCACCAATTTTAAATAAACTGACGTAAATGCGGCGGGCGATACGCAGTCATTCAAGGTAAGCTAAACCTTTAGTTCTCGTCATCGTTTTTGATTCGGCAGAGAAACCTTCCTTAAAACTTAAAACGTTTCTTTGGAGATTTCCGGGCAGCGCATAAATCACGTTTTTAACTAAAGCACCAGCAGCTTCTCCCAGCCAGTCACTACTTCAGCCCAGCATGTGACAGCTTATTAATAAAAAACTAAAGCTCTATTAAAAAAGGTCGTCTTTTGTTCTAAATTAGCCTCGGCAGCTTCACAGCTGGACTGGAGCTACGTCACCAGCTAGCATCTGCTGCTATCGCTCTTTTTGCTAGTTTTCCGTCGTTTGTCCGCTTTACCTGCCGGGCCTCGCTTCAGCTTTATGTCCACAAAGTTCTGGAGAGGGTGCAAAGAGCCGTTCATTGTGTCCACACACCGAGCTCCTGAAAGAAACCAGCGCAGGAGAAAAAAGAAACAAACTATTTATCTGAAGGTGAACTCATTGAAGTTTCGATTCAGCTTCTTCCTGCGGCGCAGACGGATGTTGCGCCTCTGCTGCCCCCTGATGGACGGACGAGGAACTGCAGGTTTTTAACAGCTGATTGTGCCATGCTGGTGAAGCTTCTCAGTCATCCAGGACATGATAAAATAATAAATAAATAAATAAATAAAATAAAACGTTCAATACAGAAACAACTGGACTTTATTTGTAACAGAAGATGTTTCACTCTTCATCCGAGGAGCTTTCTCAATTGGGTTAGGGTTTCCAATTGAGAAAGCTCCTCGGATGAGGAGCGGAACGTCTTGTTACAAAGTCCAGTTGTTTCTGTATTGATTTATTTTATTTTAACAGCTGATTGCTCAAGCATTCACTTTATTGTTATCCTGCTCATGTTTAGTATTCTGTATTATTTTTCCAGCTACCTTAAACTATTCCTTACGTTTTTCAGCATCATTCATTCATTCAACCTTTATTTAGTCAGGTAAATCTCATTGAGCCTCGAGGGCTCATTTACGAAAGCGACCTGCTACAAACTAAAGAATGATGAACATCAATGATACAAATACATTAAACAATAAACAAAAGAAAAGAAAAAGTAGCAAAAACATTATAAGGTAGATGAACAAAAAAAATCAAAGACAGGAACATATCTGCATTGGTTTTTGCCAGGATTCCAACAGATTCTGAAAATCATCCAGAGAGGTCAGGGCCGAGAGCTTCAGATCTTTTTGTAAGATATTCCAGGAAGCAGGAGCAGAGTAGGAGAAGGCCCTTTTTCCAAGTTCAGTCCTCACTGACGGAACACTGCAGGTGATCATGTCCTGAGAGCGCACGCTGTAGCTGCACTCACGCAAAGACATGTAGGAGGAGATGTATGAGGGCAGCAGACCAAGAAGTGATTTAAAGATGAAAATGTACCAGTGGAAGAGTCTGCGTGAGGTTAATGATGTCCAGTTAACCAGTGAATACAGGGTGCAGTGGTGGGTACGATAATCACAGCCAGTTATGAATCTTAGTGCACCATGATAGACAACATCCAACATCCGCAGGGTGCTTGTAGGAGCATTCATGTAGAGAATGTCACCGTAATCAATGGAGGGAAGGAAAGTCACAGATACAAGGCGTTTCCTAGCATTCAGTGTTAGACATGATCTGTTTCTGAAAAAGAAACCCAGTTTAACTTTCAGTTTTTTCACTAGGTTTTCCACATGGAGTTTAAATGAGAGATGTGAATCGACCAGGATACCCAGATATTTATAGGGATCAACAAACTCAATAGGGACATCATTTGAGGAAAAAAATCAGAGGAAGATCTGCTGGGACCGACTTCCTACTTGAAAAAAACATCCCTTTTGTTTTATCAGCTATTGGACAAGTTTGAGACGGAACAAATCTGACTGGATGATGTCAAAAGCGGATTGCAGTAACTGGAAAGCCTTAGCAACTGTTTTAGCTCGGCAATAAACAACTGTATCATCAGCATAGAAATGTAAGGATGCATCAGGGATGCTCTGACCTACATTAGCTATGTAGATTGTAAAGAGGGTTGGTCCTAAAACTGAGCCTTGTGGTACACCACATGAACCACACCACACCACAAACACATGAAGGGGCTAACCCTAAAATGATAAAAGAACTGAAGGATCTAGACGAACTCAGGAGAGGACAAACTACAAATCAATGAAATGTTGCGAATTCAAAAGGTTGAAGGAAGCTCTGAAACGAATGTGCAAGTTTATGCAGGTTTATTGTACATAATAAGAATAAACCTTACAGCAACAACAGACCTCTCACCGAGCTCAAGTCCACACACACATCTTCAAAGGCAGGGCCACGGTTATAAAACCCCGGATGTCGTCACCGCCTCCTGGAACCTGGAACCGCCTTGGACTGCTTCGGGACCGCCCTGGAACCACCTACACTACCACGTGACCCTCCTTTCTGTCAACAAACTATCAGCTTCAATGTAAACATCAAATGTTGGGTCTGTTGAATTGTGCAGGCGTGTAACTGTTCCCTAGTGAAAACAAAGCCCGAGAGAAAAACGTTCTGCCTTGTGTCACATTTCACATTATAAGGCAGAATTAAGTGAATACAAATAATGGAACATAATGGGTGTAATGTAATACTGATAGAAATATATTTCAATTCCCCTTTTGACATGACAAACATCATGTCAACAAAATCCTATATGTTCTATGTGAGAATGCAATTAAAAACTGGACACACATTGGAAATCTCTAACATTCCCACCCACAGCAATATTACATCTAAGTTACCCACCCAGAATATAAAACCACCTTATATAAAAATAATCATTAATACTACATGGTAATAACTAATAAAAGTAAAGGTAAGAAAGTACAAACAAAGAAAACAACCAACAACAAAGAACAAGAAGAAACAGAATAAGAACAAAACAAACAAATAAAGAATAAAACAGACAAAAACAAAGAATAAAACAAATGTAACAAACAAATAGAAACAAGACAAAACAAACAAAAACAATGAACAAGAATAAAACAGACAAAAACAAACAAGACAAAAATAGATGCAAAAACAAACAAACAAAAAATAAAAAACAAGTAAGAACCGTGCGGACTGTCCCTCACAAAACACGCCTCTACAGGGTATATGCAGGAATAATGAAGTTAAATTCAATACCTTTAAAAAGGCGTTCAATAAAAAACAACTGGACTTTAATTTGACTTTATAAATTCAATACTTTCTCAAAAACCCTTAAATTTCCCAAAATTTGATTTATCAACTCTTAACAACTTCAAAACATTGCATATACTCTGCTCCAGTGTGTGCATTTCTGGTATGTGTTAACCTTAGCAAAGAACTGGTGTCAGGCCTCTTCATCTTCTTCATCATAGACACCTGTGAGGGGAAAAGCCCTACACTACTCTGTTAACTAATCCGATATCTGAGAAAAACTCAACTACTCTTATTCAGAGATGTCTGTGATAAGGGCTAAGACCACATTCAGAAAATTAACACTTAATCTATGATTAATCTGATCCGAACAGAAAACACAAAAATCCTTCCATAACCTGTCAAACTCAATTATCTTATTCACATCCATTTCCTATATATATATTCTCTCAGTACCAGAATGTTCTACCACAAACATTTCCTATCAGTAAAATTCACCGCTAGGCTACTCTGATACTTCTTAACAAAGGTGCAGCTAAAATATTTCCTCTAAAACATTTCTAATTATCGTTCAAATCTAAGAATCAAAATTGATAAAACTAAATTATATCTATAGAAAAGTAGTGAAAACCCTGTACACCTTTCTCAAAAATCTATCAATACACAAAAATCTATCAACACACAACTATTGTACTGCACATTCACCAGGCACAAACACATATGTATAGTCACATTAATCTGTCTGTAACATTCACATTCTGTCTGACTCATTCAACTCAACAACCTTCAATCCTTCTGGACCTCCTGGATCAAACTCACAGTCATTATTCACAGGCGTAAGAATAACCATATGTAACTTCAACATAGAAAATCTTGGCATATATTAGTGATTAGTTGGTTAGTTTGTTAGTTAATGTGATTAGTTCTGTTCTGCTACATGTTCCACCTGTTAACCTGTAAGATAAAAAAAATGGTGCAGGGAAATAGATCTTCCCATCATTGTTTACACTGCAACATTAAGCATTCATTCAACATTAATTAATCTGCTGAAAAGGGGAGGAATGTAAAACCAGTTATGGTAAGGTTTCTCTGCTTGTCCATCACAGCTGTGGAAACATGTGATTGTAAAGTGCATTTCCCCTTTTCAGATATAAATTATTCACAATCTTATTTTTCGTGTTCTTTCACGATCATCAGAAGTCCAGATTTGACCTGTAAATGTAAAAATAAGACAAAGTCAGCACTAAATCTGTATAAATTACCCCAAACATTCAGATCAAGAGGTGGGTTCAACAGAATCTTGTTGAGCAACTACTATCCAACAACCTGTTTTTAGGCACTTATTAAAATGATCTTTTATAACTTTATCAAATGTATAACTGTTTCCAGCTCTCATCACTGTATGAAGAGTTAAAACGTTGATCTAATTAGTTATTTGAAATGGTGTGTTTAACTATACAGTATGTTCCTTATTTGTCATCCCCTTTTGAAACAGGAGGCAATCAAAAAACATCCTGTTACAAAGAAAATAATGGAATGCTCATAACACAAACATCATCTGTACTGCAGATGGAAATACTACAAGAAAGAAAAAATAAAAACTCAAAACATCCGAACCCAACTACTTAGCATCAGACTTACTACTTCAACCATAAGACACATCACCCCATTTGACACATGTTACACCACCACTACATCCTATGTCAACTCCTCCTTCAACACAACCTCTACTCCATCTCCTCCGCTATCCACACCATAGTAAGAGAGTTTGAACCCTACTCCAACACCGTGAGCCTTGCTGCCCTTCCACTCGGTCTCTAGGACAAAGAAAACATTTACCTTCCTTCTCTGCATCATGTCAGCCAACTCTCCACCTATGCCTGTCACAACCACAAGCAGTCATAGTACTGTATACATGACAGTAAAAGAAGCATCCACAAACACCCGAAGCTGTCAGTCCAGTCCCGGAAAGATGTGTGCTCAACACCAAGGCCTGTTCAAAAAGGTGAGGAAAAAGAAAAGAAAAAGACAAACACACATCCAAAAAGGAACGCAACAGGTGCCCATACCGAACAACTGTACTGTGAGTACGTGAAGGATGAAACAAAAACGTGTGTGGCCATGCAGGTCACGTGTCAGTGAGATCTGTACATGTATGTATGAATAATGAGTGTGCGTGAGGTTCTACCATAGGAAAGATAGTGCTGATCATGAAAAACTGTAGTTATTGAATCACCACCTGAAGATCACATGGTCAGCTGACACATCAGCAAGGCTGCTATGTTTGGTAGTGACGTTTTCCAGCTTGACTATCACTTGTCATGAGTTCTCCAGCCCCCATAGGAGATGTCAAGAGTTCAGCAGTGGGTGCAGACCATAGTTCATAGACTTGAGTTGAGACTGGTGCAAAAATGTAAAACTCCATGTAACAATTCAGGTATGAGTCATGACAGCTTGCGGCTTTAGCTGAACATGATGCATTTCGGCAGTCCAGTGCAGGCGGTGTCAGCGTGCAGCTCAGCTGAACACAACGCAATTCGGCAGTTCAGTACAGTCCAGTGCAGGTGCCAACAGGAGTTGTTAGCAAAACCTAGCTTCAATGACAGCACAACATGTGATCTATCCATGAATGGTGTTCAAACCCAGAGAGTCATGATGTAACTAATCCATGCTATGGAGGGAACCTAAGCACGTGTTTACTGTGCAATGCGAATGTTGTAGGGTGAGGAACAAAACTGTAAATTGAGAGCTGCACATCTGTGTATAAGTGAAATCCACTACCAAGTAACTGCTACCCAAAAGTCATGGAACACCTGCAGCATTCACTGATTAGATGCCAAGCTGAAACCTCAGAAAACACCTAAATAAAGTCACCTCCCGCAGTATAAGTCATGAACATACCAGCACATCTGCCAGCAACGAGAAGACTCCCTTCTGGCAGGTCAAGTGCCAGTCCTCCAAAGCATCAAAGCATATGAAGAAGAAAAGAAATAGACCTAAAAAAAAAGAAAAAGAAAAATAAACCACCAAAGTATTCCAAACCACTATTACACAGGCCTTGTTCATATGTCATTAAACGTGACCTGCACCCCACCAGGCTGAATTGATGAGAACTGGAAACGTAACAATTAATGGCGTGAAATTAACCCTGCATGTAATCCTTTAGGCAATGCAGAAAGCTACCTGCAGCAGGTAAGATAGCATTGCCAACATGTTCATATGAACTCCACCTATAAAAATCTGAAATGTACCTTTAACCCTGAAAATAACCAACAAAACTACGTAAATGAACCACCTATGAAAATTATATGCTAAAAATTAATGTGCAAAACATCTCCTGAGAGTCTATCTAATCCATAGCGCCCAGAACAGTTGTGGGATGGTCCCCCGTCCAGTAATCTGTCCAAGAGGAAATACGCAGATAACCACTCCCACATGCAAGTCGAACAAACACCAACTGTCATGCAGCAGAAGTATTGTGTATCTGGAGAGGTCAGCTTGTTTAAAACAAGTCATAGCAACAAAAAATAAAAATCTGACAAACTAACTAAGTCCTTCACTCTGGAGTGTCCTCCACAGCAGCACTGAACTAACTACTGTACACTAATAAACAGTAACTCTTACAGTCCCATCCTGAGCTGATTAAGTTGTAAAACTCCCCGTTATCAGCCGAAACCCTGAGCCGGACCCGTTAGCAGGTCCAGAACCAGAACCAGGTGACAACTCACTCAGATTTATGGATGAAAAAGGCATTTGTGCCCGTGCAGGCAGATTCACAGGCGCGTATGGGGGAGGACGAGTATGGGGAAGCAGTTGAGCTTCAAGGAGTGTCTCCGTTCCTGGTACGAGAGCAGCACCAGCTTTAATAGGGGCCCTATGGTGTCCAGCACCAAAGCCTTATCTGCAGACGATCATAAATCAGATTGTGAGCCAACAACTTCTCTCTGTGAAACAGCCTTGTGCATGCTCCTCAGAGCAGGTTTCTGTCTCCCTGGCTTTTACACTCACAAATGCAATAAATGAGAATAAAAATAAAAATAAAAAATCTGTCCCTGTTGCCTTGTTTGCGTGTATACAGCACCTTCCGAAGTACAGGTCGCAAGCCTCGAATAAAGAGAGAAAAGAAAGCAAAAAATAATAAAAAGATAATAAAGTTATCTTTAAAAAATGGGTGCGACCTATACAGTGGAAAATACGGTAATCGACTTTAACTGGGAAGGGGAGGAAAAATGTGACTCTAACAGTGATCACAGGTCCCGGCTGTGAACTTAATCACATGCACGGCAACCTGTGAACCCGGAGCGCCCGGAGCACTCTTTACGGCGAAAACCGTGTGCCGGATGAAAGCCGTTGTTAACTCTACGGCGAGCAAAGTCCCGGAGTACACAACCGGCTTCAGCCCCACAATTTCCCAGAGCCCAAAAGTAAAAGGAAGCGTCTCCTAGTCGACAGGCCGGAGCTCATAGAAGGGGGATGTGGGGGAAGGGCAAACTTAAGGCAACCATAAATTTCCCTGCGCGTGTATGGAACTTATGTGCTTTGACTTTACTTATATGTACAAGAACCGCAAAAAATTGCACATCCAAATGAAATACCAACAGTAGTTCACCGTTTTTTTTTACTTTTAGCTGCTACCACAATAAACCATTGGCCCACCCGGAGACAAACAGCCCCAGTCAACAAATAATTTAGTGTATCCGATAGCAGACATTTTGTGATAAGAGGAGTTCTGCTCACCTACTCTGTGAAGCACCGGTTGTTGACTGCGCGCATGCTCGTCCCTCTCGGTGGGGGGAAACCCTCCAAATCGTCTCCCTTCACAACCTCCCACGTCGACGGTCACCAAATTGTTGCGAATTCAAAAGGTTGAAGGAAGCTCTGAAACGAATGTGCAAGTTTATGCAGGTTTATTGTACATAATAAGAATAAACCTTACAGCAACAACAGACCTCTCACCGAGCACAAGTCCACACACACATCTTCAAAGGCAGGGCCACGGTTATAAAACCCCGGATGTCGTCACCGCCTCCTGGAACCTGGAACCGCCTTGGACTGCTTCGGGACCGCCCTGGAACCACCTACACTACCACGTGACCCTCCTTTCTGCCAATAAACTATCAGCTTCAATGTAAACATCAAATGTTGGGTCTGTTGAATTGTGCAGGCGTGTAACTGTTCCCTAGTGAAAACAAAGCCCGAGAGAAAAACGTTCTGCCTTGTGTCACATTTCACATTATAAGGCAGAATTAAGTGAATACAAATAATGGAACATAATGGGTGTAATGTAATACTGATAGAAATATATTTCAGAAACAACTTACACACAAAATGGACATAACATACAGTGAAATGAACAAATACATTAGAACATGACAACATACTAAGACTCAGAACCTAAAATATATAATGTTAATGATGTTATTGATGCTAACTTTTTTCCAGTAATAAAAGATAGCGAATACTACAATGAAGAGCAATTTAATGACATCAATATAACAAATGGAGTTCTCTCTATTATTCACTTTAACAGCAGAAGTATAAATGCAAATATATCCAAAATAACAGATTACTTAAAACAGTTAAATAGAACTTTTACGATAATAGCACTGTCAGAGACATGGCTCAATGATGATAACACAAGTAATATTCACATCGAAGGGTATGAATTATTTCACATGAACAGAAATAATAAAAGAGGTGGTGGAGTCGCTCTATATGTTAAGAATGAAATAAAATGTAAATTAAATAATGAAATGTCAATAATAGTTGATAATATTATGGAAATGATAACAATAGAAATAATAAACAAAAATGATAAAAACATAATAATAAGTTGTGTATATAGATCACCAGGATCAAATATAGAAATATTCACTGATAAAATCTTGGAGCTATTGGAGAAGAGTTTTAATAAAAAAGTTTTTTTGTGTGGAGACTTTAACATTGATATGGGAAATAAAACAGATTCAAATAACATCAGTACATTTATAAATTCAATGTACAGTTTAAATATGTATCCGTTGATATCCAAGCCAACAAGAATTACAACTCATAGTGCCACAATAATTGATAATATTTTCACAAATATAACAAACGGAGAGGTGATAGGTGATATTTTAATGACCGACTTAAGTGATCATTTACCAGTTTTCACAATCTATAAAAATGATCAAAGCATCACAGAAGCAGTTACAGAAGCAGTTAAAACAAAGAAAAAGACCATAAACACATCAAAAAAAGTTTTGGAAAAATTAAAAGAGGATCTAGATAAACAAGACTGGAATGAAGTGTATGTTGATGATGTGAACAGATCATATGATGAGTTTATGAATATCCTGGAAACTCTGTATGAAAAGAATTGTGTACAAACGAATTATACAAAGAGAAATATCGTTGACCAACCATGGATGACAAAAGGGTTGAGAAATGCTTGTAAAAAAAAGAATTATTTGTATTCATGTTTCTTGAAATTGCGAAGTCAGAGCGCTGAAGAAAAATATAAAAAGTATAAAAATAAATTAGTAGGGATTATAAGGAAACATAAGAAAGAATATTATAGTAAATTATTAGATAAAAGTAATGGTGATATGAAAGCAACATGGCGAGTAATGAATAGTGTCCTGAAGAATCATAAAGCAAAAACTGGTATTTCAAAATATTTTGTAAAAGACAACGATGAAATTCATGATGAAAATGAAATTGTAAATGGATTTAATCAATATTTTGTGAATGTTGGATCAAGCCTTGCAGCTAAGATACCAAAAGTAGATAAAAATGTGATCCACTCAATTACAGGTTGTGCAAATAGTATTTTTCTAAATGGAACTAACAAAGAGGAAATAATGAATGTAGTAAAACATCTTACAGACAAGAGATCGAAAGACTGGGTGGACATGGATATGATGTTTGTGAAGGACATAATGAGCCATGTTATTGAGCCGTTCACATACATATGTAACTTATCATTTTCAACAGGAATATTTCCAGATAATATGAAAGTAGCTAAGGTCGTTCCTCTTTTTAAAAATGGTGATAAATGTGTATTCAACAATTATAGACCTATATCCTTGTTACCACAGTTTTCAAAAATTCTTGAAAAACTATTTGTAAACAGACTAGACCAATTTATAGATAAACAAAATATTCTAAGCAACAGTCAGTATGGGTTTAGATCAAAAAACTCTACATCAATGGCTCTCATGGAATTAATGGAACAAATAACTACTGCTGTCGATCAAAAACAATATTGTATCAGTATTTTTGTTGATTTAAAAAAAGCATTCGATACTATTGATCACACCATTCTCCTTGAAAAACTGAACAAATATGGTATTAGAGGACCAGCATTACAGTGGGTATCTAGCTACTTAAAAGATAGAAAACAATTTGTACAAATAAATGATGTAAGATCTGACCTCTGTAATATCACATGTGGAGTTCCCCAAGGCTCTGTACTTGGACCAAAGCTTTTTATTTTATATGTGAATGACTTGGTAAATGTGTCAGGACTCCTTAAATGTGTACTTTTTGCTGATGATACCACTTTTTTCTGTTTAGGTGAAGATATAGAACAAATGTTGGAATTGATAAAGACAGAATTTGTCAAGATACAAACTTGGTTTAAAATAAATAAATTATCATTAAATCTAGAAAAAACTAATTACATGATATTCGGTAATAAAAAGAAAACTGTTGATGTTCCACTCAAAATTGAGGATGTTGAGATTTGTAGAGTGAGTGAGGTGAAGTTTTTGGGTGTTATCATTGATGACAAACTGACATGGAAACAACACATAAATTCTGTAAGAATAAAAATAGCTAAATCGATTGCAGTACTGTACAAAGTCAGAGACCTATTGAAGGATTAGCACTTTGAGATTTTTATTAATGAAAAGTGCATTACAAATTGAATTCATTATTATTATTATTATAAAGCTCTATATTTGTTGTATAACACAATCATTGTTCCACACTTAATCTATTGTATTGATGTTTGGGGGAATGCGTGTAAAACAATCACAAAACCTATTTTTGTATTACAGAAAAGAGCCGTAAGAATTATCACTAGAAAGCATTACCGTCATCCATCAAGTACATTATTTTATCAACTAAAGTTATTGAAGTTCCATGATTTGGTAGACTATAATATTTTATCAGTTATGTATAGAGCTCAAAATAATGCATTACCTTTAAATATCCAAATGCACTTTGTTAAAAGACAAAGTTGTTATAATCTTAAGGGGACAGAGTTGTTTGTAAAACCACAATTCAGAACCAGTTTGAAGGGACGTTCTACCTCAATCCAGGGAATTAGATTATGGAATGGCTTGGAGAATGTAGTTAAAAATGCCAAGTCAATGTTTACATTTAAAAAAATGATCAAAACAAATGTGTTAAAAAATATATATGAAATAGCGTAATGTGTATTGTATTAGTTAGAAAATTAGAAAGAGTTAGTCATTTTGTACTGTTGGCTGAAGATTATTATTGTTTAATCTGATTGTTGGAAAAAGTTGGTTGAAGATTATTATTGTTTACATGGTTGATTATTGTTGTTTAATCTGATTGTTGGAAGTAAGGGGCAGATATAATAAGATTTATTCTTCTTTCTGCTACCTTTCATTTTTTTACATTTTGTACACAATCATTTATGAGATTGTCTTGTATTGTTTCTTTTGTAAAAAAAAAAATGAACAAATTTAATAAACATAAACACCATTTTTAACTATTAAATAGCTGGAAAAAGTACTGTTATGTTGAACACATTGCCTCCGATTGGAAAGATAAACCAACCGATGGTGTGATCAGAGAAACCGATTTCTGAGAGCTTATGACACAGGATGTTATGATCCACAGTGTCAAAAGCTTTAGACAGGTCTAAGAAAAGTGCAGCACAATAGTCCTTAGCATCCAATGCTTCAACAACATCATTAAGAACCTTCAGAGAAGCAGTTGTTGTGCTGTGTTTTTTCCTGAAACCAGATTGATGGAGAGGTAAGATGTTAAATGAGTCCAGATAATTTTTGATCTGAGAGTTTATCAGTTTTTCTAGAACCTTGGCTAAGATGCAGAGTTTAGAGATCGGTCGATATTTGTTCAATGAGGTGGGGTCACCTCCCTTCAGCAAAGGAAGAACAAAGGCTGTTTTCCAAGCATCCGGTATGGTGTGTCAATTGGCACCGCTCGGTGTTCAGTTACATAATGGTGGCTCGATACGCGTCCCTAAACGGTTATTAAGTTGTGTTTTTGTAGTTTTTGTGACGGTTTGTTGGCATGGTTTGTCCTTGTTCTTGGGAAGATAGTTCTGGCTGGTGAGTGTCCGGGAGTTGCTAATCACTGCATCGTCTGGTCAATTTCACGTTGGAATTATTTTCGTTTCACTTTTAAACGTATGTTTGAAGCTGCTGGTGTTGAATTTGTGTCTGTGTTTGTGAGACGTTGCATACCGTGTTGCAAAGCTGCATACATCTTTGCGGTGACCGTCGTGTCACCCCAATCCACCACTCTTCATCTTATTACATTACAGATTTCTGTTGTGCGCTGTTTTCACATTTTGCTGGGGATCTGTGGTGCCTATTTCTGTTACGTTTGTTAGAGAGGGTTCGGTGAGCCGTCTCTTCTTCTGAACTGGACCGGAAACTGTCCGGTTCCGACGAAGACTCCGTTGTTTTCAACAGTTAGAAGTGCTGTCTTCCTCTGGTATACCCGGATACTGGCCTGTATGTGATTTGGCTCGTTAAGAGAATTCTCTGTGGTGTATTATTCGTTTATTTTGTGAAAAAGTGTCCAGAACTTTTGGGTCGAGCTAACGTTAGCATTCCCGAAGCAGAGGCTGCATGAAGCGCTGTGATTGTATGTTGTGTTCAAAAAAGTTGGTTCTGTAGACTGCTGGTGGTAAGATTTCATTTTTTCACACATTTCTGACAGTTTATCTGTTTTGTTTCGCTTCTATGCATGTAATATCGTCGAAGACTGTTTGACCGCGGTGTTTTATGATATTTATAAATGTTTTAGGGCGTTAAAAATATAACATAATGAAATCAAAAAAAGGCGTTCAATACAAGATCAACTGGACTTTATTTGTTACAGAAAACGTTTGGACCTCTATCCAGAGAGCTTTATCAATTCTATGAGCAGGCTGTGTGCGAGTGGAGTTATAACAGTCTCAGGAGACACGCACCAACCTCATAGAATTGATAAAGCCCTCTGGATAGAGGTCCAAACGTTTTCTGTAACAAATAAAGTCCAGTTGATCTTGTATTGAACGCCGTTGTTTGATTTGTTTGTATCAAACAAGTAGCCGTTCGAGTCTCAGTCCCACTGAAGAAGCTCTCAGTCTCAAAAAGGTTGGTGACCTTGTCTATGACATCACAGTTTTTAAAAAGTTGTGTTTTGGCTGTTCACATGAGAATGCAACATTGGTGTGGGATCATTTTCTTGCTCTGGAACCTGGTTTTGAAAAATACAGTTTAGGGGCTTTGTTTGCAGTCAAAATTTAAAGGAAGTCACGTTACAAAAAGTTCCACAAGCAACAATCCACAGTATTCCTACGCCCCATGACGCTTTGCGCGAAATGTGCACACGACTTCCGGTTGACCGGAAACACCGTTTGTTTACATGCGAGTAATACAGTTGAAGACAGTCCAAACTTTGTTGTTTTAGTTCATTAAAAATGTGGGAACACCACTCGTTTTGTTAAAAGAGGAGGGACAAATAAAAAGAAATTACAGATGTTACCTGATCGCGCAGACATAATTTAAAACTACATAAATAGCGAACGCGTTTGCTCCGGCCTCTCGGCTAAGGTTTATTAGCAGCTATCTCGGCTAAAAATACCGGTCGCGTCTGAGATCTATCGTTTTAAGACAGTAAATCTTCCAAAACTCTCATTAATAAACCCTCCCCGAATAAAAAGATGTTACCTGATCGCGCAGACATAATTTAAAACTACATAAATAGCGAACGCGTTTGCTCCGGCCTCTCGGCTAAGGTTTATTAGCAGCTATCTCGGCTAAAAATACCGGTCGCGCCTGACATATATCATTTTAAGACAGTAAATCATCCAAAACTCTCATTAATAAACCCTCCCTGAATAAAAAGAAATTACAGATGTTACCTGATCGCGCAGACACAGCCATAGAGAAGGATGCAGGAACACTCTTTCTTTGTTTTGGGTCCGTGTTGAAAACACTGTTGTTTTAGCCAAAGATTTAGCTTGGTCCGGTTGTTGGTGCAGCCGCGAACAGCACAGCAGGTACCTGAACCCCGGTAGGACATTTCAGTAAACGTTCCGTTTAAACAAAAGCTGTGTTTGCTCCGATAAAATGAATGAAAATAACTTTCAAAAACACCCGCGATCCATACTCCGCCTATGGAATACAGGCACTTCCGGTGTCGGACAGGAAGTACAATGCACATTCGCTTCTACAGTGACACCCCCAAGAATACTGTGGATAGGTGTCTGTGATTCTGCCTGCCCCATTAAAACCCTTTAAGTAGTTGTTGTTGTTTTATGGTAAAGAAAGATTACATTGAGTCAAAAATAATACATGTATTTAAAGAAGCTGAAAGATTGATATCAGTAACCTGGTTTCATGTTTCCATTTCTACAGTGAGGATTACTCTGGGAGGCCTAGATCCTCTCGTCCATTGACCCTGTGCCTCCACAAGCGGGACTTCCTTCCTGGACAGTGGATCATGGACAACATCATGAACGCCATCGAGCGCAGCCGACGGACCGTGTTCGTCCTGTCCCATAACTTTGTCCAATCCGACTGGTGCCGCTATGAACTGGACTTCTCCCACTTCTGGCTCTTCGACGCCGGTGGGGATGTGGCCATCTTGATCCTGCTGGAGCCACTGTCCATGGACGACGTCCCTAGACGCTTCTGCAAACTGCGCAAAATCATGAGCTCCACCACCTACCTGGAGTGGCCTCAGGAGGAGGAGAGGAGGCCAGAGTTCTGGAGGAGTCTACGCAATGTTCTGCGAGGAGACAACAGCTGAAGAATAAATGAAACAAAAGAATAAAGATCCTGGATTGTTGAGCATGAACTTTCTTGCCTTTTCTTTTTTAAATTAAATTTATTCATTTTAAAATATAACACACACAAAAAAAATCATAAATGTGACGATACAATATCAAGAAATAAAATGAAGGATGGCAGAATGAAGAAACAGTCTTATATCTGCCCCCTTTATCTAACAGTCAGTTCAAACAAAAAAATCATCAACAAGTAACAGAATAGAAAATAACTCATAATTATTGAATTACAAAATAACACGCAAAAAACTAATTCATGTATATTTCTGTAATAATTTGGATTTGATCAAATTCTTAGATGTAAATAATGATGTGGCATTTTAAATTTCAGTATCCAAATAATTCCACAAACCAATTCCCTGAATGGAGCTTGACCGACCCCTCGAACTAGTTCTGTATTTAGGTTTAACAAAAATGTCTTCTCCCTTTAAATTATAACAGCTTTGACGTTTAACAAAAAGTATTTGGATATTAAATGGCAATTCTTCTTTATGTGCTCTATACATGACAGACAAAATATTATAATCCACCAAGTCATTGAATTTTAACAACTTCAATTGGTGAAACAATGTGCTGGATGGGTGACAATATTTTTTTCTGGTAATTATTCTTACAGCTCTTTTCTGTAACAAAAAAACAGGTTCCGTGAAAGTTTTACATGCTTTACCCCAGATGTCAATACAATAAATTATATGCGGAACAATAATTGTGTTGTACAACAAGTACAGTGCTTTGTCATTTAACATGTTCCTGACTTTGTACAGAACAGCAATAGATCTCGCTATCTTTGTCTTTACTAAATTTATGTGATGTTTCCACGTCAGTTTGTCGTCAATGATGACACCCAGAAATTTCATTTCACTCACACGACAGATCTCAACATCATCAATCATAAATGGAATATCAACAGTTTTTTTTAAACCAAATACTGTACCATGTATTTAGTTTTATCTAAATTAAATTACAATTTATTTAGATTAAACCAATTTTGTATTTTTACCAATTCTATCTTCATAAATTCAAATATCTGTGTAATATCATGACCACTGTAATGTTATGTCTGCTCCTCAGTGTGGACACCATCCAGACGGGCAGCACTTGGAGATACTTAGTCAGGCTTTATTAACTCTTGAACACCAACACATGTACAACTCACGAGCGTCACTCTACAACCAACGGTGCATCACCTAATGTGTCCCCTAGTGCCCCAGTACCAACACATTGGTTCCTAGTGTCTGCTCACACAACATCTCCCCTTTTTAGCTTAGCTTCCATACTAATGCCTTTAAACTTAAATTGTCCTTGTTGAATTATAAACATGCTGAACAGACATACCAACACCCTTTTAAATGCTTTTACCAAGTGAACAGATTATACTAGCACTTTATCATTAATATTACAAACAACTATAACTTTGACCTATCTAGGGGTCAGGGTCGACTACCTGGGTCCCCAGAGCTGTGCAGGGATTATTCTGCCCTGTGGGCCACAGCTCACTTCTCTATAAATGCTGTTTACAAGTCCAGTCTCTGCGGGATACGAACAACCCGTCCTGACCTGCTTTATTTTCTTTGATGGAGGCGGGTCTTCAGGAACTGGACCTGAACCTTCAGTCTTTTCTTTTCTCTTCTTCTTTTTCTTCTTCTTCTCTTTCTTCTTCTCTTTTTTCTTCTTCTTCCGTTTCTTTGGAGGATGGTTTTCTTCTGAACTTCCTTCCGGCTCAGTTTTTACCATCTGTGGTGTTTGGTCTTCTGGTACCGGGTCGTCTTTGGGTTCCTTCTTGGTACCTTTTTGCTTCAGTTTTTCTCTTCCTGCAGGTGGGTTGATGCTTCTAGTCTCCAACCTCGTCATCACTCTTTTCATCTGAAGCTTCAGTCTCTGTTTCAGGCTGAGCTTCCTCTTCCGACGTCTCTTCGTTTTGGTCGGAAGCAGAGAGGATTGTTCCTCGGCGCCCTCTGCTGGAGAAGCTTCAGACTTCAGCTCCATGTTGCTCTTCTGTGGTGTTTCTGTCGGACTCTCCTCCACATCTTTAACCTTCTGGTTCCTGGTCTCTCTGCAGGACTCCTCAGGCTGTGACTCCGGCTCGGCTGCTTCAATGATGAATACGTCGTCGTTATCAACATATTCTTGCGTTTCATCTTTTAGTTTTTTCATGTCAGCCTCCAGCTCTTTAACACTGTCTATGGGGCGCAGCAACCCTAAAGCTGAAATAGCTGGGAAGCCTAGTAGTGGAGTCGACAGTCTCTGTATGACATACACTGGCTGTGTTGTAGTTTTTTCTTTGTATTTCATGAGAGCGTTGAACTGACCTTTCACTTGCAGGGCTTCACCACTTGGACCACACAAGGGCTTGTCTGCTTCGGTAAGTGGGCCATGTGTGTCTTTCGAGTAGGTGGCTGTTGGTATCACAGTCACATCTGCTCCCGTGTCCAGTTTGAATGTGATGTTTTTTCCGTTGATTTCCAGCGTTTTTTTCCAGTTGTTGGGGCGTTCTCCTGCTGATACTGCTCCCAAAAACAGTTTGTCGTCCTCCAGTGCGACGTCCTCATCCTTCTGGACTGCTCCCACTCTGGCTGATCTGCACACAGCTGCAAAATGTCCCTTCTTTCGGCATTTCCTGCACTCTGCGTCTCGTGCTGCACAGTTCACTTTGTTGTGTGCAGGAGATTTACCACAGCGTCCACAGTACTTGTATCCTTTTTGGATCTCACTCTGTCTGCTTGTTTCGTGTGGTTTATGTGCTCGGTTATCGCTGAAAGTTCTTTTCTTGAAATTTAATAAGTCCACGTTAGCATGCTGTGTCATTCCTGTCGTCTCTCTCACGACTGGTTGTTGTTTCTTAATCTCTTCATGCTGTCTTATTTGTTGCACCGCCTTTTCTAACGTTAGTCCACTGTCCATCTGCAGTTTCTCTGACAGGCCCTGGTGCTGTATGCCCGCCACCAACCTGTCTCTTATCATTTCGTCTTGCAGTGGTCCATACTGGCAGTTTTCTGCTAACTTATAGACTGCGCCTATGAAGGATTCAGCTGATTCACCAGCATCTTGGCTTCTTTTGTTAAAACGTGCCCGCTCATATATAACGTTGTATTTGCCAATAAAGTGTCTGTCAAAAGCTTCTTTTACACACTTGTATTTCTTAAGCTCATCCTGACTCAATCCCAGTGTTCCTAAAATGTCATCCGCTTTATCGCCCATCGTGTAAACTAACGAGTTCACTTGATAGCTTTCGTCTTTACCGTCCAATCCAGCTGCTATCCGAAACCTTTCGAAGCGGCGAATCCAGTTGGGCCATGACGAATAATCGCTGAAATCTAAGTTTTCAGGTGGGTTGATCGAAAACAGGGAATCCATCCTCTGTTCGTCGTGTCCGCGGCGTTAGCTTAGCAGTGTCGTCCACGCGGCGTTAGCCTAGCACACTCGTTCACTCGGCGTTAGCTTAGCTCCTCGTTCACTCACGGGACGCGCCGTGTTAAAACTGCTGCTTTCTCACCGACGTCGACGTTGCGGAGACGGGCTTCTTCACTTCTGACACCATGTAATGTTATGTCTGCTCCTCAGTGTGGACACCATCCAGACGGGCAGCACTTGGAGATACTTAGTCAGGCTTTATTAACTCTTGAACACCAACACATGTACAACTCACGAGCGTCACTCTACAACCAACGGTGCATCACCTAATGTGTCCCCTAGTGCCCCAGTACCAACACATTGGTTCCTAGTGTCTGCTCACACAACAACCACAACAAAAAAAAGTTGTATCATCAGCAAAAAGGATACATTTGAGAAGTACTGAAACCTTAACCAAGTCATGAATATACAAAATAAATAATTTAGGTCCAATGATAGAGCCCTGAGGGACTCCACATGTAATATTACAGAGGTTGGATCTTACATCATTAATTTGTACAAATTGTGTCCTGTTACTGAGATAGCTAGTAACCCACTTCTTGAAAAGAATAAAGAGTTTAAAGATAAGGGATCAGAGACGAAAGGAAAGATAAAATGTAGTGAGATGAAACCAAAGACTGCAAGCAAGGCCGGATGTACCATATGGGAAATCTAGGCACAGGGGCCTCTCTGCTGGTTATACATGTTAACTCAAATGTCTAATTAATTGTCATTTATGTGATCAAAACATGTAACCCTTCTTATTCTTTTGATAAGGTATAAATTTCTTTTTTTCACCAAATGGATAACTTACTAAATAAATAGCCTAACAAATCAACTCTAAAGACAGTCTATTCTACAGATGAGCAAAAATATTTTTTAGAGCTAAATCATTCGGAAAAATACAGAACACTACTATTTTATATCCCACAACACTACTGGACTTCTGGAATTTAAGAGATGAAATTTCACACTATGATGGCATCATCTTTAAAGGTGACAAAATCGTTGTGCCTTCAACCCTGAGAGACAACATGCTAGAAAAAATCCACACTGGGCACATGGGGATTGAGAGGAGTAAACAGAGAGCTAGGGATGCCCTCTTCTGGCCAGGGATGGGCAAATAAATCATCTCCAAAGTGGAAAACTGCTCCATATGTCAGGAGAGACGTGTATCAAACCCAAAATAACCCACGTCTCACACCAAATCCCGGAGACCATGGCAGGTCGTGGCCTCAGAACTGTTCACCTGGCATGGAAAGGATTACCTCATAGTTGTGGACTTTTACAACCGTTATTTTGAGCTGGAAGGATTGACATCCACCACTAAAGGAGCAGTCATCGCAAAACTCAAACCTATTTTTGCCAGACACGGGATACCAGAAAAGTTCATTTCTGATAATGGGCCGCAGTACAGCTCACAAGAGTTCAAAAGCTTTCCAGACACATGGGATTTTGTTCACACAACATCGAGCCTTGTATGCTTAGAGAACAGTCAGAAGAGCCAAATCAGTTCTGGATAAAGCTCATGCCCAGCAGGTAGATCCCTACCTGTCTGTCTTACAGGAACACGCCAGTTGATGACCAGCCCAGCTTCTGATAAGCCGACGTTTGCGATAAGTGCTTCCAGTCACCAGAGATCAACTAAAACCATGCACCGTAAGTCAGACGGCGGTACAAGGATGGAAAAACAAGGACACCAGAGGCGAAACTACAATCACAGCACCACACCACTACCAAAGCTGCAGAAAGGCGACCATATTCGTTTTCAGCACAACACAGGACTCTGGAAAACAACTGTCGTCATCCAACCTGCAGAGATGGATCATTTTTTCATAATCTGCACCAGTGAGGGACAGACCCTACGTCGCAACCAGCGAAACTTGAGGAACACAGAAGGTCCATCAGCAACTTTAAAGTGAGACTGAACCCAGGTTGAGACGGTAACTCCTCCCCCAGGCCATTTTCAAAATTTCTCTCAAAATGGGCGTGTAGAGAGTCAAGCAGGGGAGGAGGTTGTGGGTTGTCCTGTGTTCACGCCCCCTCTAGTGGTGAACTCTCACCCCTCCCCAAGTTTAGATTTCAAAATGGCGGATAGTCGCGTCTTCAGTAAGTAAATGCCTAAACTTGTACTAAAATAACAGTTCTAAAATGTTGTTGCGTGTATTTAATCACACACAGCTTAAGCGTATGCTTCTGAACACTGAACACATGAAAAACCTGTGTTTAGCTGCATGGCATGAGGTGTACGGTTGTGTTTTTGTCTTTGTTTGGATCACAACGGAGTTGTAGTCCAGCTGCAGTGACTTTAATTCACCACATCTTATTACTTAGCACATTACAAAAGTAACGTTTCATAATATATTTTATTTTAAAATATTGATTTCATCTACCCTCGTTTTTTTGACGTTTTGGCTTAATTTTAATATGCAACCTAGAACTGAACACACGTTGTTTTTTGAATTGACTATAAATTAGCACTAAACAGTGGTAAAATATTTTATTTGTTTTCCAAAGATCCGTGTTTAGAAACATTCTATAAGCTTTTATGATATATTTGTTAGGACGTGCATACAGTATATGTTTAACAGCTGGTAAGATTTATGAGAAATTATATTTTTTCAATGCAAACCAAACAAATTGCAATGAATTTAACAATACTGTATCCTTTCAAATGTTTTTTTCAGAGAACTGTGATGACTCAAGCACCCATGCAGCAGCCACGCAGAGTAAGACGATCCCATGATGATGCAGTCTCGGCCAGAGCTGCTGCTTCTCCTGAGACCTGCATCCACGACAATGTTGGTACAGCTGAGACCCTGGTGTTTGTTTGTGGCTGGCAGGTGCAGCATCTTGAAGGTGGTTGGGACTGCTTTCTCTTCTGTCCACTGCATCCATACAGACGAGCTGGAGGTGGTGTCCCCCGTGTGACACGACACAGAAACTTTTGTTGTTTTGAATTAACTTACTGTTAATAAAATGAATCATAAACAACTAGTTTTTGTAATCAATTTCTTTCTTTACAGACCTCTGTATTGATAAATACATTTCCAAGTCATGCATCAAAGTCAAATTTAAAAGTCAACTTTATTGTCCAAACTGCAATATGTACAGAACATACACAGGATTGAAATTGCATTTCTCTCAGATGCATGCATAATTTAAACAAACATTTAATAAACATGTTTACATCATCAATTTTTACAAAGTAATGTTTAAATTTAATATAAATTATAATTGTTTCAGGTGTGCAAATATTAAATATTGTAAAACAAAAGAAACAAAGTGCAATAATCAATTAGAGTAATCCAAATTGTACATTATTAAAAAAGTTATAGGAAGCATAAATTTTTAAACGTTAAAATTTAAAAGTTTCCTGTACTTGAATTTATGACTTATAAAAAAATCCCTTTCTGACATAGGTTATGGCCAGATGTGAACAGGTGGGTGTGTACACCTGTGTTACAGACCACCCAGGTGCCCAGTCCACACAGGGTTAGAAGAAAACAAATAATAATTTAACACAAGCACATAGTTATTTACATAAAGGGTATCCTATTCTAAAAGAAGTTCACAGAACCAGATGGGAAGTGCCAAATGTGTGACATGTATTTCAAATTCAGCGGAAGATGATGCAGTCTCGGCCAGAGCTGCGTCATCTCTTGAGACCTCCATCCACGACAATGTTGGGTGCAGCTGAGACCTTGGTGTTTGTTTGTGGATGGCAGGTGGAGCATCCTGCGGGTGGAGCATCCTGAAGGTGGTCTCGAGTGTTTGGGACTGCTGCACGGCTCAGATTCCCTGGATGTGGAACGCCTCATATGGAGCTAAAAAACAACAACACATTTTTAATCACCTTATAAAAACATTACTGTTCTATCACTTTGTTGACCTGTCAAACAGTATCACTTTGTTGACCTGTCAAACAGATGACCCAGTGCAAAATAAATACTGCTGCACAGATTATTATTATTATTTTACAAATACCTTGATCCACAACATTATTTGCAACAAAAGAACGCAGGTGCTGTGCGAATTTCTGTTCCCCCGTGAGAATCTGTTCCCCCTGTGTCGGGAGCGCGCACCCTTTCTCTCAAATAATGAAAAAACAACAACAAAAACCCAGACATTAACTATCAAAAAATAGCAGCTAGAAATAATTTTTCTCCAGTCATATTTTTAATTTGAATGAGATTTAGCCTACCACAAAGCCTACACTTATCTTTGCAGGAAGTTTTCTTGTCCTCTATCAGCTGCTTCCAGCCTTCTATATTAGTAATAAAAATTATAAATAGGCTATATATGATGTGTTGGTGGCTGATACTTTGTATTTGTCAGACTAGATTCTGTCGGAGATAAATAAATAAAAAACCTGTACAGTAGTCTACACCCCACACTCTAGACCAGGTTTATTTATTTAGTGGAGGTTTTATATTTATTTATTTATCACCAGGAGCTGTCGATTAAAATGAGCTATAACTGTGACACGATAGTGTGGACTCGTTTCAGAACTCAGATGCGCCTCACGGTCGGATCCCGACACAGGGGGAACAGATTCTCAGGGGGGAACAGAACTAACGTTGATCAGCAACAGATGAAAACGCCACGACCTTGTGGGGCCACGAAGCAAAGCTGCAGGTCGCAAACACACAGCACATGAAGAAACACGTCATATACTCAAAAGATAAATTATGGAATGAAAGGTGTAAAATGGTACTCACCTCCAAACGGATTGTACCCTGATGGTGTAAGGGTGGGTGAACATCAGTTTGAAGAGCTATTCTTGGAACAGCTTCACTCATCAATGCTAATGCTATGTTGCTAATCGCTAATCCAACCCCTGAACTCTGGAGGGGGAGTGACCTTCTCGGGGGAGTGGCTCCACTTTTATATTAAGGCAGGAGACGATGTGACGTCACAACGGAGCAGACATGTCACAACAGAGCATTTGAGCTAATAGTAAAATTAACGTGCAATAACTTCTGTTCAACCCATAGGGCTACCGTGAACACGTTTTTAGACCAAATATTGCCGATTTTAACTAATACGCACAAATACATGAAAATTTACACAGAAATAGTGCTCTGAAACTTTTTATACACATTCTAGGGAGTTTATCAGCTAAAAAAACATAAATTTGGGTTTAGTCGCTCTTTAACATCGACAACTGATCCAGGAGCCCGGCATGAAAGTGCCGCTCAACAACAGACGGAGTCACAGTTTTCAGTCACAAAGCAAAAAGAACAGCCCCATACAAGATCAGAACGAGTGGTCAGGCCAAGAACAATTCTTGACTTTTGATTGTAAAGGGTGTAGGCAGATCGCTGCCCTGGGAGAAAAAAAAGGGGATGTGAAATGAAATGTTCACATGAAATGATATTTTCGTAAAATGTTTACATGAAAAAATATGTGAAATGTGAATGTAACATGATGTTTACAATTCTGATGTTGTTTACTGCAACATAATTTTCATGTGACAGTATGGTAGCACGGTGGCACAACTGGTAGAGCTGCTGCCTCTCAGCGAAAAGGTTGCCGGTTCAAATCCCGGTCCGGGGGCCTTTCTGGGTGGAGTTTGCATGTTCTCTCCGTGCATGCGTGGGTTTTCTCCGGGTACTCCGGTTTCCTCCCACAGTCCAAAAACATGCATGTTAGGCTGATTGGTGAGCTCTAAAATTGACCCTAGGTGTGAGTGAGACAGGTCCCTCTTGTAAATGAGTCTCCGTGGCTCAACGAGGCTAGCCTGTATAAATAAAGGTTGAATGAATCATGATTATTGTTATCATGGACTTGCCGTAGTAGACGGGAAGTGACGCTAAGTTCAGTGAATATGTTACAAGCCTGCAATAAACAAACCTGAACTGGTGATGCAGTGTTGATTGTCTTTATTAAGACAACTACAAAATATTACAAGATCGGTGTTGCTTCTGCAGTACTGCAGACTTTGTTCCGGTCTGCCGTGGTGAAGAGGGAGCAGCGCTCCGTGTTCCGGTCAGTCTACGTTGCGACCCTCACCTGTGGTCCTCGTCTTGGTTCCTACAGTTCAGGGGTCACAACGAGGTGAGCTCAACTACAACAACGTGGAAATCTTTTTAGAAAATTAAAGCAGACTTTAAAAATGACGACTGAGTTAGCTGTAAGAAACAAAATATGGTGCAAAACGTCACCTTCTGTAAAAAATTAACCTTTTGTTTTAATAAGCAATCTCTTGTTGTATTTCATAAAACTAAGAATTACTATAAAATAAACTGGTTTTTTTTTTGTACTTGGAAAGTTTGTACCTTGATTATTGAGCATGAACTTTGATGATTTGAACCACTTTGGCATGGCTGCCTCGAGCAGTTGACGGGGGAGGGGGCGGGGCCCAGAAACGATCTCATCACCAGCAAACTGTTTTTTTACACTCTGGTATTTGTGGGACTCCAGTTTATTCGGTGGCTCCTCAGACTGATGAAGTCCTTTGGATGAAGGACGAAACGTCTCAGCATGAAAAGAAACGGTCCAGATTAGGGCTGGGCAATATGGAACAAAATTAATATCTCAATATTTTTACAAAAATCGCAATATACAATATATATCTCTGTATTTTTTCTTTCCATAAAGTAATACAAAAAATATATTTGAGTGAAAGTTTTGTCCCAATTGTCACACAGGCACATTTATTAACACTGTAACTGTACAAAATAAATGCCTAAAAAATAAACTATTTACATATATTAAATAATAATCCTCTGCAGCTGTGGTTGAGTGGTTAGAGCAGTCGTCCTCCAATGGGAGAGTTGAGGGTTTGATTCCACCAGCAGTTACATGCTGAAGTGTTCCTGAGCAAGACGCTGAACCTCTCATTGCCTCTGATGTGTGTCCCATCGGTGTATGAATGTGATAAAGCTCTGATTTTTCTTTGTAGGGATCTAGTAGATGCTGTATGAATGTGTAAATGAGGCACAGATTACGTTGTAAGGAGCTTTGAGTGTCTTGGTAGGTACAGTCCATTCAGCTGCGCCTCCTTCACGTTAGTCAGCCTGTGTGAAGCTGCTGGAAAGTGAGCCTCCACTTTGAACCTTGAAGAGCTGGATGACAGACCCGTCTTCTTATTTGAAATGATACAGAGTTTATTTAGCCATGTGTCTTTTAGAGTCAAAGTCAAAGTCAACTTTATTGTCAGAACTGCAATATGTACAGGACATACACAGGACCGAAATTGCGTTTCTCTCAGTCCCTCGGTGCAACAGTAACCATTACTAAGCATAAAATAGTAAAAGTGTAACACTGTCCTGAGTTTTTTCATAATAGTATAAAAGTATGAAAATTTACACCAACACTGAAACACCAAACACCCCTGAAACATAGGGGAACAGAAAGGAAGCGTGACATTAATAAAGAAGCATTTCATCATATCGCTAAAGATACGGCACTTAGCGGCTAACGCTTTAGTAGCTAAGGGCCGTATCTTTAGCGATATGATGAAATGCTTCTTTATTAATGTCGCGCTTCCTCTCGTTTTTCGTCTAGCTGTAGTTTCACACACGCTCTGCTGCTGTGTGTACTAAACGTATTTTTTAGTGCCGCCCACACTGGAGAAGCAGGAAGGGGAGGGGGAGCGTGTGTGTGTGTGTGTGTGTGTGTGTAGGAGGGCCTCCTGGGAGAAAGAGACGGCAGGGTTTCCAAGTATAAAACTATATCGTTGATATCGAGATAGTCTCAACTTATATCGCAAAAAAAATGTATCTCAATATTTTAAAATATGGAGATATCGCCCAGCCCTAGTCCAAATGAACATTGTTGGAGTTGTACCTGGATTATTGAGCATGAACTTTGGTAAACAGTTTAAGGTTCACTGTAGGTGAGAACATGAAGAACACACAACAGGCATCTTTTAATAAATATTTATTAAACACAAACTTTTCTTCAGCAGGAGTTTCTGACCTGCCCACAGTCTCTGACCAAACCAGAATAAATGGTGTCAAACTGTCTCAGAGAAGTACTGTGTGACGTTCAGCAAAGTGTCTCAGAGAAGTACTGTGTGACGTTCAGCAAAGTGTCTCAGAGGAAGTACTGTGTGACGTTCAGGAGAAAAACGGAGCGACTCAAGTGTCGGTGTCTAACCCTGCTCCACACCAACAATGTTCAAACACTGGATCTGTGCTGGACTCTCCTGCGGCCCGGACCAGAACCTCGTGGCTCCAAGTCTGACACTTACTGGCTTCCACAGCGGCGTTCCTCAGGGTTCTACTCCAGGCCCAGGGAGAAGTTAATCCCGTGAACAACGCCGATAATGATGGGCTGCCAGGCGACTAAATGTCTGAGCCAGTCGAGCAGCTGAGCGTACAGAACATGAGTTTTCTCCCAGCTGGACCAAAACCAACAGTTCAGGAGAACAGGACTCAAAGTTTTCATGAAAAGTTTGGATGTTGTGTCAAATGTAAAAATTGACTTCCTAAACCCAACATTTATCTGCAGTGGAACTCTGTAAACACATGAAATGATCAAAGAAATGGTTCCTTCAAAATAAAATAAAGGCTCTTATAATTTGATGGCAGCAACAAGATTTTTTTTATAAAAGTTGTTCTAGGAGCAGCTGAAGGTTTGGATCAGAACCAACAGCTCAGTCAGAGACTGTTAGAAGGTTCAGCACTCTGTCAGGAACTCTTTCAGAATAAAAGTCCTGAATCTTGAATCTCCATCATCTCCAGACCATAATCTGATCCACAGAGGACGAGGCCCTCGGGGGCCACAGCATTAAAGCAGGTCTGGTTCTGTTCACAGATGTGAACACTGTCCAGAACCGCTGCCATCTTCTCTGGACCAGGGCGTGTTTCTAATGAACTGAGGTGAGTCCAGAACTGTTCTGAGGTCAGACGGGTCCAAACCACAGAGGCCACGCCCTCTGTACTGAATGGTAAATGGAGCTTACTTATATAGCGCCTTCCAGCCCCCTATGAGGGGCCCCAAAGCGCTTTACAATACCAACCATCCATCCATTCATACACCGGTAGCGGCAGGCTGCCATGCAAGGCGCTGTCCAGTCCTACCGGGAGCAACTCGGGGTTAAGTGTCTTGCCCAGGGACACAACGACACATGGTGTGGAAACTCGGGATTCGAACCTCCAACCTTCCGATCGGAGGACGACTGCCATTACACTACGCTCTGAAGAGGGCAGGGACCATTAGTTCAAACAGCTGCCTCTCTGATGGTATGGGGGTGCATTA
>JBBPBX010042979.1:9959-28144 GCA_038048925.1 Garcialebias charrua | reverse complement strand
AACTATATACAGTATATATATATATATATATATATATATATATATATATATATATATATATATACATTTTTTAAGGTTCATTTATAAACTTCATCAACTCGTTTAAAAGTTATTTTCTTTTAATTGAGGATTTTTGGGATTGAAATTGCCCCAAGGCCACACCCTGCCACAGATCTTTGGAGGACACCCCGCGTGAAGATGGTCTTCAACTGGTCTCCATGGGTCAGTCCTCAGTGCTGGTTGATCACCTTCGGTCTCACGCAGGTGGAACCCACTGAGATGAGTTTGTACTCAGTGGTAGCTGTGCCTGGCCCCAGATGCGGCTGTTGGTTGCAGCACTTCCTCTCTACCACGGTCGGCATTTCTCTGCATCTACGGCAGATGCACCATGAAGGTTGTCCAGGTAAAGGAGGGATGGTTGTCCAGGTAAAGGAGGGATGGTTGCTGGTGAAGCAGGTCTGAAATGGCTGAGGACATCAAAAAAATATAAACGTAAAAAACAAACTAACATTGTTACTGAGGCAACACATTACATTATTTTATTAAAAAACAATATTCAATTTTGATCAGGACAGAAAAAAACATGTACTTGGATACCAGTTCAATAAATTCTCCCAATAAAAGTTATTGAGACTAACTCGAAAATATAGACAAAATCATGTTTTTAACACGCACTAAAATACGTACGTTCAGTGCAAATGTATGTTATACACGAACACAGAATTTTAATTAAGTCATCTTTTTAAAAATTCTTAAATTTATAAAGTTGTACTTTTTCTGTGACGCGGTTAGAAAAATAAAATAATAAAAAAATAAGCTTCAAAGTTATTTATTGTCAATATTGTGCGTCTGTATTATTCTAATTTTATGACCACTAAAATTGCAGCACAGAAAAGCCATAACAATGAACAAATACATTATATAATAACTGGAGCGTGAGATCGATAGGCGAATAGGTGCAGCACCCGCAGTGAAGCGGGCGCTGTACCGGTCTGTCGTGGTGAAGAGAGAGCTGAGTCGAAAGACAAAGCTCTCAATTTACCGATCGATCTACGTTCCCACCCTCATCTATGGTCATGAGCTTTGGGTTGTGACAGAAAGAACAAGATCTCGGATACAAGCGGCTGAAATGAGTTTTCTCCGCAGGGTGTCTGGACTCTCCCTTAGAGATAGGGTGAGAAGCTCAGTCATCCGGGAGGGACTCGGAGTAGAGCCGCTGCTTCTCCACATCGAGAGGAGCCAGTTGAGGTGGCTCGGGCATCTGGTTAGGATGCCTCCTGGACGCCTCCCTGGTGAGGTGTTCCGGGCATGTCCCACCGGGAGGAGACCCAGAGGAAGACCCAGGACACGCTGGAGGGACTATGTTTCTCGGCTGGCCTGGGAACGCCTTGGGATTCCCCCAGAGGAGCTGCTCCAAGTGGCTGGGGAGAGGGAAGTCTGGGCCTCCCTACTTAGGCTGCTACCCCCGCGACCCGACCCCGGATAAGCGGACGAAAATGGATGGATGGATTATATAAAAACAACTATTAAACTTTGGTTTTTGTTTCTGCCTACCGTAATATCTGGTGGAAATACATTTCATAAACAATATTAGACATACAACCTTACCATCTACATTTTAAAATTGTGTAATAATATTATGATCACAGTTATATTAGTTGCAGTGCAAACCATAAAATAATCTTGACATAAATACAGTTTCCCCTTACTTACCTTGTTTCCAAAACCTGAATGGGAGTCTCCCCAAATTCACTACTGTACTTCTCAGACCTTCCCCAAAGTCATCATCTCTGCATAAAAACATATAATGTAGTTCAAACAATAATCAGATATTCTTTTCAACACATTTATCACACAATGACAAATGTATCTAACATATCAAAGCATGTAGGATGATTTAAAAAATAGCATCAAACAGCCATCTTCCATCCTGTTCTGCTGCTAGAAGTAAAATTTGTAATAATATTATGATCACAGTTATATTAGTTGCAGTGCAAACCATAAAATAATCTTGACATAAATACAGTTTCCCCTTACTTACCTTGTTTCCAAAACCTGAATGGGAGTCTCCCCAAATTCACTACTGTACTTCTCAGACCTTCCCCAAAGTCATCATCTCTGCATAAAAACATATAATGTAGTTCAAACAATAATCACATATTCTTTTCAACACATTTATCACACAATGACAAATTTATCTAACATATCAAAGCATGTAGGATGATTTAAAAAATAGCATCAAACAGCCATCTTCCATCCTGTTCTGCTGCTAGAAGTAAAATTTGAACTTTTTACGCTCTCCTTTCATCCTGCTCATGTCCGCAGCAGACAAACTCGTCCACCCCACCGCCAGTTTTACAGATTTTATTCCAAAAATTAATGATTTTTGAGGCCCTTTATACAGGTAAACGTCCAAAGAGGTTGACATGTATGCATCAACAACATTTATTGTGTAGTAGAACTAACAGACTTTTCGATTATGAACACCAAATGATCTGCAGACAATATGCTAATTGCTAGTTGTTGTGATCATGCCTCTCTTACACAGACAGCGCAGTTACAGTACTTTCATCATATCTGCTTGCTGATCCACAATACAATAAGTTAGGATAACTAAATGTACGTATCGAAACAATAGACCCCTTTCACGGCTCGTCATCAACCCTGGAAATATAGTAGCCATCTTGGCGACATAGCTGTGTTAGCCTCAAAGCTATTGTAGTGGTGCGTCGCGTCTGGTCACACAAAATCAAAAAATGGTGAATTATTGTCGTGTCCATGGCTGCCACAATCGGTCAGATTGAGAGAAAAACCTTCTGTTTTACAGATTACCACTCGTGATCACAAATCAAGGTGAAGTAACTCAGCAATTATCAGAGGAACGTCGACGTCTGTGGCTGCCAGCCTAAACCAGAACTTGGATTGAAAAACACTGAGCAACATCCGAATTTGCTCTGCACACTTTGTGTCAGGTAATATATTTCTTACAGTAGATTATAGTGAATTAGGGCATTACACGAATCATAAGTTTATTGAGCACGAGGACAGAGCTTCAAAACACCACCTCCCTTTCTCTGTTCAAGACAGCCCTGAAAACACATCTCTTTAGACTTATCATTAACTTTACTAAATGTATTTTATATTATATAATCCTTATGTATTTTATATTTCAATTTGTCACTGATAATGTTTGAACTGAATTGGTTTGTTAAGTGTCCTTGGGTGTCCTGAAAGGCGCTTTTAAATAAAATGATTATTATTATTATTATTACAATCCTTTAACTGTGCTGCATAAAATGTACATGGAACGTTAAATTTTTTTGTTGAGTTATTTGTTTTTTACAAATAGCATAAACAACTCAACAACTGAAAGCTTAGTTGTTTATGCTGATTATTCAAAATTCATAAGAGCACATGACACTCATGACAAGAGCACTGTCATGAGTGTCATGTCACTGTCATGACATGACACTCATGACAAGAGCACTGTCATGATAAACTACACACCTAGCTCTCAAGTTGAAAAGCAAAAAATACGTACAAACACTAAATATGTAAGAAGCACATACAATAACCTAAATTAACTGTTCTTGTGTTGTTTGACAACTGACAATCCGGTGCTATGTTGTAAATCCTGTTTTGAAATTCATATGCATATGAACACACCAATTATTTACAACTTCATTTAAGTAATTTTTATTTTATTATGTTTTTTCTTTTCTTAGGCAGACGTGCTCCATTGTACAGCAAGGATGATCCAGACTGGGTGCCTTCACTGAAGACGTGTGCTGCAGAGAAGTGGCAGTTGGTGCTGATGGTGGGATGACATCTGGCAGCTGAACGCTTCAACCGACGACAAAAAAGAACTAAAAAAAACATGGCAAATAGCACATGTTAGAATCCATGTTGAACGTGTCATAGGCTGTGTTAGACAAAAATACACAATCTTGAATGGCCCTCTTCTACCTATTGATTTTCAAACATGTAGATATCCAGAAAAAGTTGCATTAATCGATATGATTGGCTTTGTGTGCTGTGCCTTGGTTAATCACCTTTGGTGGGTTATGAGTAGCTGCATGAATTGTAAAAAGAACAAGTGGATAGAAGAGTGATAGCTGATGTGAACCTTTTTTATTTTTATTTTACATTGTTCCACTTTTACTTTGAAGTTGTTTTTGCAAATATGGGGCAGACATGATTTTTCATTCACTGCACTCTTTATTTGAGCATGATGCTGGTGAAGATTCTCAGTCGTCCAGGACATGATAAAATCAAAAAAGGCGTTCAATACAGGATCAACTGGACTTTATTAGTAACAAATAAAGTCCAGTTGATCCTGTATTGAACGCCTTTTTTGATTTGAGCATGAATTACTATATCATTACTGTTTATGTATTGATTTGATGAATGTAATTTTGATTATGCTTTTTCTGTAATGGATATCACACAGACGTGAGCAAACAAGACAACTTACATATTACAACATATGTTTCACATAGTGGTGCTGATACTGTATAGCTCACGTCGATTTAGAAAACCTCTTTTAAACAGAATAAATGACATTATGTATCATTAACCATTTTGTTTGTGCACTTTTTGTATTGACTAGAAAATATTCTGCCAAACTCAAAGTAGTTGTAAGGTAAAAAAGGTCTATATAAAGACAACCATTCGTACTATTATCTTAAAAGATAAATGTCTGCAGAATGCACCTCAAAGTTCTTACTGTAATTAGATTCATAGAGTAGCTGTTATTTATATAATTTGTGTTGAAACACTGTACAAGAGTTGAACATTTTGAATAACACTTGTCAGCCATCATTGTACTTCACATGTTTATTTAAAAAATATGTTTTGAGGTAGTTCTGCACAGAGCTTCTATAAGATGAACTGAAACACACATTTACACATTTAGTCTGGATTAATAAGGAAAATCAAGGCATTGCTCTCTGGAACCGCTCAGATCTGGTTGATCCAGGGATCAAATGTAGCTTAAAAAACAGGGATCTAAGATCATTTTGACAAAATTTGCTTCAATCCTCAGACTGATGTGATGAGTCACATACATTTACAATAAGAATACATAGCTAGTGTGTGTTTAAAAACACACCCAAAATATATTTATATGTACACACACAAATTAAAAATTAAATATAAATCACCAAACACCAAATAATTCACAATGTCTGCGTAGGTCACAGCTGGTAAGGTCCTCTCATCTTCTGACATGTTGGACAGCTGGTATGGGTCTTCTTAGCTGCCAATTATCTGTATTTTATCCAAATGACGTTCCTTTGCTGCAGGCTGAAGCTGGTCCACATAGTCTCCTGCAGCTTCTGTCTTCTTTACAGAGGTTTGTTTTACAGAGAACATGGTCAAATCAGAAATAAAACCGGAGCTCCGACTTCAACTACTGTGTGTTTACAGCGCGAGTGTCTCCAACATGGCGGTGCTTCCGGTATTGCGCAATCCGTGAAAGGGGTCTATACTGAGGTTGAATGAGTTAGCTGCTACCATTAGCATCACGTCAGCTGTAGGCCGGAAAACGGTTTTAGCCTGTTGTAGATAATATCATGGCATTTGCGCTATCACATGTTACCTTTTTGTTATATTTCAGCTCGTTTGGCTGGTAACAAACCCATATAGATTCTGCTCTGCTGGCGGCAAAACAAGGAGGCAGATGAAAGCTTGCTGAACTTTATTCCTATTGATGGCAACGACAACCACAACTCACGAACTGCACAGCTACAGGCTCTCAAGCTAACACACACACACTCTCTTCTTCTACCCGCCCCTCTCGTAGCTCTCTACCACCCTCTCTAGGTAAAGGCTGGGCCTGTAACACATGATTCAAGCAAAGACACTTACTTTTCAAGCAGAAATGTTGCTAACTCTGCATCGCTTTGCAATCCTTTGAGCACCCAAAGCTCTCGCTACCCACCTCCGCCATTTTGAAACAGCTACTACGGGAACGTGCGCGGATGCGCGCAGCAGCTGGGAGAGGCGGGGGGAAGGGCGGGGGGAGCTCGTTCATGAAAATAACTCTGTTTTTATTGGCTGGTTAAACACGGGCCGCTCTGGTTTTTATAAATGCTATTTTAACCACCGGGAGACGCCAGAGGAATATAGTATTTCTCAAAGATTACCTGTTTAACATCACTCTGTCAAAAAATAGTGACAGAGAGAAGAAATATGTTTATAAAAAAAGCTACATACTGAACCTTTAAAGGTATTGTGACATGATGTTGGAAATTTGCATATTTGTATTTGCATATTTGTAACAACATATATATCTTATATCAATTAGCTCTGTTTGTTTTTGCAAAATAAATTATAAATATATTAAAATTTCATTCCAAGTTATGGTAATTTTTTCTCTGGGACACGCCCCGAAAAATCTGCGCATTTCCGCAATACGTCACCAGTGACGTGACAACGGGCAGAAGGCAGAGCCTTGCCCGTTTGTCTGTTGTTTTTTAACTGCTTGCCATACAGATTCATTTCCTGAAAGATCGCCTCTTTTTTTGTGTAACTTGAAAAATGCCATCACTTTATAACAACCTGCCCCCCACGCCACCTTTTATCGTAGCGGTGGGGGGCAGGTTGTTATAACTTTGTAGCACATTTGGGTGTTCTAATGTCGCTAGTGAACAAGTGAGTATTCACAAATTTCCAAAAGATGAGAAACTTCGACAAGAATGGACCAGACAAGGATCGGTGGGTTCCTACTAAAGAGTCGTATATCTGCAGCGACCATTTTACTGCCGATTGTTTTCAGGAAAGACCTGGTATAAAAGAATCTTTAGGATTACCAGTAAGATTCAGAAGACTTTTAAAACTGGATGCTATTCCTACTATTTTTAAAAGAAAATCTACAGAAGAAAGTCCCACAGCTACCACGTCAAAACAACGCAGGGAAGCTACCATCGGAAGACTGTCCAGGAGATGAGTAAGTCTTTGTGTAAACATAATCGGAGGTGTGTAGTGTTTTAGATTATAAACTATATATTTTACGTGAGTTCATGTTGTTTTACTTTATACATTGTGAGTGTATAAAGCCAATTATCACGGCAGATTCTTCGCTGCTAACAAGCTAGCCGAATCAGTAGCACACACACTTTTCTAATAATGTATTTTTAAATTATGTCTGCGCGATCAAGTAACATCAGTACGTTTTTTTATTCAGGGAGGGTTTATTAATGAGTGTTTTGGATGATTTACTGTCTTAAAATGATAGATCTCAGACGCGACCGGGACGAGATAGCTGCTAACAAACATTAGCCGAGATACAGGAGCAAACACTTTGCTATTTATGTATTTTTAAATTATGTCTGCGCGATCAGGTAACATCTGTAATTTCTTTTTATTCGGGGAGGGTTTATTAATGAGAGTTTTGGATGATTTACTGTCTTAAAATGATAGATCTCAAACGCGATCGGGCCTCTGTTAGCGTTAGCCCAAGAACAAAGAACCACAGGAGAAGCTAACCCCACATAGCTACTGTGTAAAAAATAAACCGTGTCTAAATCACTTTTCCATTGATCGAGTGTCCAATAACTGTATTTGATGAATAATAACCCTTCAATTGCTTTAATACATTCAAGTACTAACAATAAGTTGTTTTTGTTCGCTGTTAAAAAAATAGCCGAAATAACATGAGTTGCGCACACACTTTTCTAATAATGTATTTTTAAATTATGTCTGCGTGATCAAGTAACATCAGGAAGTTTATTTGATGGGGATTTTAAACCCCTGTTACCTTAATAAAAACCACACAAGATAAACAAGAGAACAGTGTTAAATCAGACAAACAACTTTGCAAAGGGGAAGGCTTTTTAATGTCTTTTGAAACTTAGTTTGGTCTCAAATACATTGTCCAGCACAATTCCGAATTGTACTGGACATGACAAGCTATTTAAACAAGAAGCAGGTGGAGTTTGACAAGCTCTGACGTCTTACAGATAAAACAAACAAGTCGTGGTTCTGATCCTACAAGAACATCTAATCCAAACATTGTCAAGGCTAGAAGACTGTCTTTTCTGTATCAAGGAGAAAAGCAAACAACATGTTTGTACTATCAAATATAAGTGTTTAAAGGGAACAGAGAATATTTGATACAAGTGAGCTGGGTTATAATTATTGGGTCAGAGTAATTAGTTTTATTCAGGGAGGGTTTATTAATGAGAGTTTTGGATGATTTACTGTTTTAAAATGATAGATCTCAAACGCAATCGGACATGCTCCGCCATTATTATTTAAATGCGCGTTGGAGCGTGCCTTCCCGTTGTCATGTCACATGACGTTTTGCGGAAATGCGCAGATTTTTAGGGGCGTGTCCCAGAGAAAAAATTAACATAACTTGGAATGAAATTTTAATATATTTATAATTTATTTTGCAAAAACGAACAGAGCTGAATGATATAAGATATATAAGTTCTGAAAAATGTGCAAATTTCCAACATCATGTCACAATACCTTTAAAGAGCTCCAGTTCGCAGCAGCACAAATGTCCGCAACTGACACGCCCTTGAACAATGACCAGGAAGTGGCCAAGCCCCTGGTTGAGTGAGCATGGACTCCAGGGGGCACTTATTGACCTTTGCTACCGTATGCCCTTTTAATGGCCTCCGTCACCCAATGTGAGAGGCACTGTCTTGATAGGGCCTTTCCTGTAGCAGGTGCGGCAAAGCAGATGAACAGTTGGTTTGTTTTCCTCCATTCGGCTGTTCTCTGCATGTAGATGCGTAAAGCCCTCACTGGGCAGAGAGCCTGTAGCCTTTCCTGTTCCTGAGTGAGGACAGGATCAGGCGGAAAGGAGGAGAGATCAAAGTCTAGACTCCTATGGTTCAGAGTCAAGACCTTGGGAGTGTATGCGGGATTAGGCCTTAGTGTGACCTTTGACCCGTCAGGGGCGAATCTGGTACACATTGGATGTACAGACAATGCATGGAGGTCACCCACGCGTTTCGCCGAGCAAAGAGCCAGGAGAAGAGCAGTTTTATAAGATAGAAGATCTATCTTAAAGACCGTGTAAAGTAAAATTAAATTTGTGTTTTGAGTTTGTCACACGGCATAAATATGTGTTATTAATCACCCATATAAATCTGACTGATTAAAAACATTGTTTACCTTATAAAATTAAGTCTCAAATATAAGGAAAAAACATGATTTTCCCAGGGTCTGGAACGGTGGGGGCGTGTCAGCGCGTGGGCGTGGTTTCAGCGCAGTTCTGCAGCTCAGAGCAAGTAGGAGGACCCTCTCGCTCAGAGCTGAACTGTGTGTGGAGGAGGAAGACAGGTTCATCAGTAAACCTGCTCTGTTTGCTCCTTTTTCCAAGAGTTACGCTGTTTTTAGTGCACAAACAACTCTGGTTTTATTTTAAAAGTTGAGGACACAACTATAATTCATAACTCCGCTGTTCTGTGTTTAGAAGATGAGCGGACTCGCGCGGCTGCACCCGGTCCGACCCGACACATCGCATGCGGGGGCTGTGTTGGTGATTAAAATAAAGAGTAATCACGTTGATAACTAAGTATGCAATGGACCTGTCGCATTTTCTTAGCAAAAAAGGAGCTTGTGAACTTGTAGGGCACAGGCTTAGCAATAAAAAAAAGAAAGAAAAGAAACAGGAAAGGCGGCGGCGGTGTCCGGAGGCTGAGGAGGGAGACGGTCAGTAGCAGGTGCCCTGACCATTAAAACATCCAGGGAAGATGCAGGAACGAGGCATAATTGATTAGCTAGCTAACAATGAACAAAATATCTATGCTATTGCTATCTGATGCTATCTGCGACTCGCGAGTGAACGGCTCCACCCATGCGAAGAACAATTTATATGACTGGAGCAGCAGGGGGTAGGGCTATACTAATGAGGACCGCGTGACGAAACGCGGTCCCGTTTAAAACACGCCTAAAAAATCCTGAAACACACATATCTTTATACACAGTTTCATGTATAACTCCAAAATTAATTGAGCTACAATTTTGAAACTTTTTACTCATTTACAACATTACAATTATCACATTTATAATGTTTATTTAAGAAAATGTTGAAATTCACTTTACACTGTCTTTAATCTCGCTCAGAGGCTCAAATGGCGGGTCGCAAAGAGCCCCCAAGACCAGGCCAAGATCCCAACCAGGAGTCAAGGTCCTGCTGGGTGGCTTGGTTCGAAGCACACCTTTCATATATCTCATTATGATTGGATGTGCTCCAGGAGTCCTGTGTCCCCAGCCCTCGTGACAGGCAGAGATAGCTGCAAGGAACACCTTAATCGTTGAATAAGAACGACCCTTTTCCAGTAAATCCTGAAGGAATGTTAGTAGTTGAGCCAGGTCGCAAGCATAAGAAATGATATTTCTTTCTGAGCACCAGGCTTCGAAGATGCGCCACTTTTGTGCGTATAGAGACTGTGTTGACCCGGCACGGGCATTTTGTATGGTTTCACCACATTCTCAGGCAGGCCCGAAGCATCAGCCTGTCCTTTTCGGCTAACAGGCTGGAATTAATTCCAGATCCTGGCCTAAGCAGCTGGACTGCGACTTCCTGTGTGAGTCTTTGAGGGTCAACCAGGTTGGGGAGTGGGCCTCCACGTTGATGTGTTAACAGACTTCCCTGATCGAGTTTCCTCGAAGACAGATGAAGTTCATTAATTTTATTAGATTGAGTCGGGACAGGAAAGCTACTGTGTCCCTCTGAAATAGGATTTATTGGATTGAGGGGCTGCTGCTTCTGTAAACGAGCAGATCTCCTGATTCCAATTGTGGTCCCACCCAGTGGAATACTGTTGTGTGGGGATAAGTTTGACGTAGCTTTGTAAATGGTAATGGTAAATGGAGCTTATTTATATAGCGCTTTCCAACCCCCTGTCTTCTTCTTCTTCTTCTTCTTCTTTCGGCTTTTCCCTTTTCAGGGGTCGCCACAGCGAGTCATCCTCCTCCACCTCACTCTGTCCTCTGCATCCTCTGTCCTCACTCCAACTACCTCCATGTCCTCTCTAACTGCATCCATATATCTCCTCTTTGGTCTCCCTCTTTGTCTTTTTCCTGGCAGCTGCATTTCTAACATCCTTCTACCAATATAACCACTGTCCCTCCTCTGGACATGTCCAAACCATCTCAGTCTGGCCTCCCTAACTTTATCTCCCAGTTGTTCAACATGTGCTGTACCTCTGATGATCTCATTCCTGATCTTATCCATCCTTGTCACTCCTAAGGAGAACCTCAGCATCTTCATTTCTGCCACTTCCAGTTCTTTCTCCTGTCTTTTTGTCAATGCCACTGTCTCCAGACCATACAACATAGCTGGTCTCACCACTGTCTTGTAAACTTTTCCTTTGACCTTTGCTGACACCTTTTTGTCACAAATCACTCCTGAAACTTTTCTCCATCCGCTCCATCCTGCCTGGACTCTCTTTTTCACCTCTTTACCACATTCCCCATTTTCCTGGACAGTGGACCCCAAGTACTTGAAGTCCTGCACCTTTGTGACCTCTGCTCCTTGTAGCCTCACTGTTCCACTGGCCTCCCTCTCATTCACACACATGTACTCTGTCTTACTACGGCTGACTTTCATTCCTCTTCTTTCAAGAGCATACCTCCACCTCTCCAAGTTCTCTTCCACTTGTTCCCTGTTCTCACCACAGATCACAATGTCATCTGCAAACATCATAGTCCATGGGGATTCCTGCCTGACCTCATCTGTTAGTCGGTCCATCACCAGAGCAAACAAGAAGGGGCTCAGAGCCGATCCTTGATGCAATCCCACCGCCACCTTGAAGCTATCTGTCACTCCCACAGCACATCTCACCACTGTCCTGCTGTCCTCATACATGTCCTGTACCAGTCTAACATACTTTTCTGCCACTCCAGATTTCCTCATGCAATACCACACCTCTTCTCTTGGTACCCTGTCATAAGCTTTTTCTAAATCCACAAACACACAATGGAGTTCTTTCTGACCCTCTCTGTACTTCTCTATCAACATCCTCAAAGCAAAGATGGCATCTGTGGTGCTCTTTCTTGGCATGAAACCATACTGCTGCTCACAGATAGTCACATCTTGTCTAAGTCTTGCTTCCACAACTCTCTCCCAGATCTTCATTGTGTGGCTCATCAACTTAATTCCCCTGTAGTTGCTACAACTCTGTACATCACCCTTGTTCTTAAAAATGGGAACCAGCACACTTCTTCTCCATTCTTCAGGCATTTTCTCACCCTCAAATATTCCATTAAATATTTGAGTCAAAAACCTCACTGCCATCTCTCCAAGACATTTCCAAACCTCCACTGGTATGTCATCAGGTCCTACTGCCTTCCCCTTCTTCATTCTTTTCAGAGCTTTCCGGACTTCACCCTCACTAATCTTTCCCACTTCCTGGTCCACAGTTTCTATGACCTCCACTCTTCTTTCTCTTTCATTCTCTTCATTCATTAGCTCCTCAAAGTAATCCTTCCATCTTCCCATCACACTCTCCTCACTTGTTAGAACATTCCCATTCCCATCTTTAATAAGCCTAACCTGCTGCACATCCTTTCCAGCCTGATCCCTCTGTCTTGCCAATCGGTACAAGTCCTTCTCGCCCTCTTTAGTGTCCAGTCTCCCATATAACTCATTGTACGCCCTCTGCTTTGCCTTAGCTACTTCCCTCTTTGCTCTATGTCCCATCTCCTTATATTCCTGTCTCCTCTCTTCAGTCCTCTCACTGTCATATTTCTTTTTGGCTAATCTCTTTCTTTGAATGGCATCCTGCACTTCACTATTCCACCACCAGGTTTCCTTATCATCCATTCTCTGTCCAGATGACACACCAAGTACCTTCCTACCTGTCTCTCTAATTACTGTTGCTGTAGTAGCCCAGTCACTTGGAAGCTCTTTCTTACCACCCAGAGCCTTTAACAGCTCGTCTCTGAATTTCTCACAACATTCTTCATTCTTTAGCTTCCACCATTTGGTCTTCTTCTCTGGTTTTACTATTTTTCTCTTCTTCGCAACAACAGTCATTCTACACACAACCATCCGATGCTGTCTGGCCACGCTCTCCCCTGCTACAACCTTACAGTCTCCAATCTCTCTCAGGTTTCCTCTTCTACACAGAATGTAGTCGACTTGTGTACTCCTTCCTCCACTCTTATAGGTCACTCTATGTTCCTCCCTCTTTTGGAAATAGGTGTTGACTATAGCCATTTCCATTCTCTTGGCAAAATCCACCACCATCTGTCCTTCCTGGTTTCTTTCCTTGACACCAAACCTACCCATCACTTCCTCATCCCCTCTGTTTCCTTCACCAACATGTCCATTCAGGTCTGCTCCAATCACCACTCTTTCCTCCCTGGGAATACTCTCTATCACTTCATCCAAATCTTTCCAAAATTTATCTTTCTCCTCCCCATCACATCCAACCTGTGGAGCATAACCACTTACTATGTTTAGCATCAGACCTTCTACTTCTACCTTTAGACACATCACCCTATCTGACACTCTCTTCACCTCTACTACATTCTTTGCCAACTCCTCCTTCAGGACCACCCCTACTCCATTTCTCTTTCTATCCACACCATGGTAAAACAGTTTGAACCCTGCTCCAATACTGCGAGCCTTGCTGCCCTTCCACTTGGTCTCTTGGACACATAAAACATCTACCTTTCTTCTCTGCATCATGTCAGCCAGCTCTCTACCTTTGCCTGTCATTGTCCCCACATTTAGAGTTGCAACCCTCAGTCCTACATTCTTCACTTTCCTCCTCTCCCTCTGTCTCCTGACACGTTTTCCTCCTCGGCGTCTTCGACTAACAGTAGTACAATTTCCGCCGGCACCCTGTTTGTCAACAGCACCGGTGGCGGACGTTGTTAACCCGGGCCTCGACCGATCCGGTATGGTTTCACTTTGATGAACTCGCATTATGGTTTTGGCAAGTGTTTTACGTCGGATGCCATTCCTGACACAACCCTCACCATTTACCCGGGCTTGGGGCCGGCACAAGAGATGCACTGGCTTGTGCTCCCTAGTGGCTGGCTTGTGAGGAGCCCCAAAGTGCTTTACAATACCAGCCATCCACCCATTCATTCAGACATTCATACACCAGTAGTGGTAGCCTGCCTTGCAAGGTGACATCCAGACCTACCGGGAGCAACTCGGGGTTAAGTGTCTTGCCCAGGGATACAACAACACATGGTGGGCGGATGCGGGTTTCGAACCTCCAACCTTTCGATCATGGGTCGACTGCCATTACCACTACACCACGGCCGTCCAAAATGCGTCCACATGCTGCTCTTCCACCGCTCAAGCGTTGTGTGTCCATCATGAATAATAAAAGAGCAGCAGCAACGTGTGAATGTGGGGATGGTCCTTTGTGATCGGCAGACTCAAGATGATTTTTGATAAGGAGTCCAGTTTCCTTTCAAAATCAGGAGGAAAATTCTGGTTCGACTCCAATTCTTTTACACACACAGTAACGTGATCACAGCCACTGCTTTGAGGGTGTGAAAATTGTGTCTGCCTTGGAGCATCCGACATGCTCTCCTGTGGTGCGAACCTGTCACGTGTTCATCTGGTTAGTGTATTAGCCAGCCCCTTGCTCATAATGGAGCGGGGACTCGGACACGTGCCCTTTCCCACCTGTCTCCGCGAAAGGTGTAGGGTCTGTTCACAGACGCCTCTGGGTCTGTCTTCTGGAAGACAGGTCCTGAGGCACCCTGCTGGGGCTTATTGAGTAGGCTGGCACCCCATGAGCCATGAGGGAGGGGGATGTGGCCCCCCCTTTATGACGGCTGACAGACCAGAGAGGCCCGTACTGTTGACATTATTTGTGTTGGTGTGTTGTTGTTGTTTTTGTTGTTTTTTTGTTTTGTTTTTTACGTCAATAAAACAGGGATGTGCTGTTTTATGAGTTTTATTCATGCTTACGTGCAACGATATACATGATTTGATGTCACTCACAGCACGGAGAGCATGGTTTGTGCATGCAACAGAGTTATCACCCATTTGTACTTTGCTACAAATAAAGTCTGAACAAGGTGCGAACACTCCCATTACCGCGTGGACGGGAGGTCGTCTAAAATGCAAACGTGGGCTTGGTTCATCAGGCACGTTTTTGATGAGTGTCCCGGCTCACCGAGGAGGCCCTATGCCTGCTCGCTTGGCGTGCGACAAACCTGTTTTTGTTCCATGCGTGCTCGGAACGAGGTTGGCTCGGCGGGGGTCTTTGCCGAGGTTCTTCCTCGTATGCTGTCTGCTTCTGCGTTGGCGCACGTGTCGTCGAGCGGTGCCACGGCTGTGCAGGTCTGCCTCCAGCAGGCTCTCTGGGGATGGGGGGGGGGCGAAACTCAGACAGGGAATGCCTACCCTGAGGGCTTCAGCCTGCCTGTGCCTTTGGTCCAGCTTGGTTTGGATTTGCTCCAAAGTCTGGCCAAAAAGTCCCTCCGCTTCTATCGAGTGGTGGAGAAAAGGCACCTTTTGTCCCTCCGGTAAATCCGTCAATGTCATCCACAGGTGGCGGATCGCGATGACCACTTCCGCCATACCTCTGCCCTGAGCCACAGCAGCTGACCCCATCATACGGAGAATGAAGTCTGTTGCTCTGCGGGCTTCGTCCAGTAATTCGGCAGCAGCTTGCTTATCTGAGGTTTCCTCAGAGGTGGGTAGGAACGAGTTACATTTACTCAGTTACATTTACTTAAGTAGCTTTTTGAGAAAATTGTACTTGTGAGAGTAGTTTAAATGTGAAAGACTTGTACTTTTACTTGAGTAAATTTTAGGGGAGAAAACCGCAACTTTTACTCAGTTACTATGGGCTTTCTGCCGATCGCTACAGTTACTTTTGTTTCAAGTATGTAAAAACATTTGCAGCAAAATTATTGCGTAACTTATTGTCACCTGACATGTAACCAATCAAGTGAAGCCAACCAGTCACGTGACCACAACAAACTCTCCGTGCGGGCCATGTTGAGTGACGTCGGAGATTCTGGTAAACAGTTAGTGCTGTTTATAGGATGTCAAAATGTAAGAAAATGAGTTCCAACATTTACTGGTAGAATTAAAGTTTTGCAGAAAGTCAAGTTTATTATTATTTAGCAGAATTATTTGGGCTACAGTTGCCTTTGTGTTTGTTTTTTTATGTACAATGTAAAAGATAAGTGGTTTATTTCTAAATCCTTTTGGCTGGTATTGCCTTTGTGTTTTTATTTACAACATTGTATGTTCAGTCTCATTAAAAGTTATGTTTCCTTGTAAATCCATTTGCATGTTATAATTTAACGACACAAGATGGTACTCCGCAGTTACTCACTACTTGAGTAGGTTATAATCAAAGTACTTTATTACTTTTACTCAAGTAAATTTTTGGATGCCTACTCACTACTTTTACTTGAGTAATATTTGGTTCAAGTAACAATACTTTTACTTGAGTAAAAAATTTGAATACTCTACCCACCTCTGGGTTTCCTGCAGTTGTTTGAGTTTTTCTGCGAGGTAAGCCTGCATCATTGCGGACGCGTTCATGGCGTGCGCCGCGAGTCCTTGAGCTCTGTAGCACTTCTCGAGAAGCGACGCTAAGGCTCTGCAAGCTTTGCTGGGGAGAGTCGGTTTTGTTCCTGATGACTTGGGAGCTAGGTGGGATGCTAGCGTGTCCTCAATCTGAGGCGCGTTGGCTAAACCCACCTGATCCATGCCTTCCACGTCGAGGAATTGTGAGAGAGGAAGGAGCATGGGCGCTCGTGGCTGAGGCCAGGTGCGGGTTAGTTCCGTGAGGAAGTCTGGGAACACGGGCATCCTTTGCCTCGTTGCAGCCTGCTGTTTTGAATAAAAATAGTTCCCCGCCAGCCTCGTGACCTGTTGGCGAGGCGGGGGTTCCGGCCAGGGGATGTTCAGCGCGTCCGTTGCTCTGTGGCACAGGTCGAACAGGGCCGGGATGGAGAAGTCCGTTTCAGGGAGTACAGGTACCGGGGTCCTGGAGAGGTCCTCTCCCGGATCCTCGATTTCGAGTTCTGGTTCCTCCGCCGAAAATTCGCCCGAGGCTGAGATGGAGATCTAGTCTTCATTCATCATGTCTCTGGTGTCGAACTCGACCATTAGGTCCACCATGGGTGCAAGCGGGTCAGGGCTGTCGCTCCATTCAACGCGCGTGCTGTCGTGTAGAGCCATGTGTTCGAGCTCCGGGGTCGGAGTGAGGTTCTCCGTGGTGTCTGGGTCCTGTGGACCAGCTGAGATTCCCATGGCCTTAGCCACGAGGTCCACCCGATGCCGCAGCACCGCATCCAACATCTGGCTGCAGTGTGGGCAAGAATCGGGCGTATCCAGAGCTTGTCTTACATGAAATATACCCAGGCAGACTGGACAGGCCTCATGGGTGTCCGTCGCTACGAGGGCAAATCCATAGCCACTGGGAAAGTCGCGCGAGGTTGGGCTCGCCGTCCCGATGGTTTTCCTTTGAAGTTTTGTCTTTTGCTTTCCCTTCTCGGGACGCATGTCCGAGATAAGGCGAGCGAGACCTTCCAGAATCCTTTTTCTCCGTTGTTCAAGTTTCTCCTCCATTGTGTCGCTTTCGCTGGCTAGCCCGCTAGTATGTTAGCCGGGGTAGCGGTTGTAGCGTAGTTATAACACCGTTGAGCGAAGCAACCTGTAGAGAGAGGAGAGAAAAACTTCGAGGTTATAGAAATGTGCTGGACTAGCTTTCGCTAGTCCAGCCGTACGCAGGGAAAAATTCTCTGTGCGCTCTGTGCAGGGAGCGAGCTCACCTCAAGTTGAGCGATGGAGCAGCAGAGAAGTCCGCGAAGAGAGGTAGTTCAGGTTTTGCGAGGTGAAGGGCAAAAAGAGACAGTTGGAGGGGCGTCAGTCGCCTAAGTACCTAAAGGGCGGTACCTCTGGCGCGGGGTGACGCCCCCTGCCGTAAAAGGCGTGAATGTATTCCTTCAGGTAATCGCGCGGGGGCGCAATTCCCATAGCAAGTATGTTGCATCGAGTGACCGAACTGAAAGGGAACTGAACCACATAAAACATAACATACAACACACCTCAAAAATGATCAAAACAATCTCACTCCAATGTAAACTCCAAAGATTCTTATATTTTTTATAATAATAATAATAATTTTATTTAAAAGCGCCTTTCAGGACACCAAAGGACATGTAAACTCAGGTCAGTGACTGCACGCCTGCAAGGCACACAAACAGCTGACAACTTGAAATGTATG
>JBBPBX010042978.1:0-24798 GCA_038048925.1 Garcialebias charrua | reverse complement strand
TATGACAACCCAATGACGAGGATTGCCTGCAACACCAGCACAATGTTATGACGTCACATGTGCCTACCTGATCTGATCATGGCAGGAGAGGAAGGAATGAAAATGTCAGCGGTGTGGAATTTTTTTTAGTGTTGGAAATTGATAGCAGAGCTGCTATTCGCAATAACTGCTCAACGTCAGTATGCGAGGAGGAGCAAAAATGAACTCCTACAACACTTCAAACCTAATTAACCATCCCAAGAACAACCATTCTGACCATTACTGAGTTCATGGTGGCTAGAAAGGAAAGCGAGAGAGCAGTTAACCATGGAGAAACAAAACCTCACCATCAGTCCATCCATCCAAAGACCATGCAGAATAAATAGTATTTTAATTCTATAGCAGAGAAAGCTATATAGTCTTTCTAGGAAAAAATATCGGTATTGGTATTAGTTATCAGCCAAATAAGTTTTAACATATTGGCATATTGGATGTCGGCCAAAAAATCAATATTGTACATCCTTAAATATAACCTACAAAAATACAACATCTATTTAAACCAGACTATGGCTGCTTCATTTATTAATCTGTGAATGATAAAATAAAGCCATATCACAGAAAGTTAAATTTGTTTCGAGTGAGTTGTGTAGCATTGCTACCTTTAACACTATGGATAAAGAGAATATTTTATAATGTTGATTAACTTAGCCTCAGTGGTCGATGAACTAAAACAAAGATGAAGAATGCAGCCACATAAATTACCAGCGTTATGAATCTGTTTCATGCTAGTTGAAAGAGCTTAGGTTCATTAATAGAACTGTAACAAATCACATACACCCTCTCAGCTGCAGCCTTTTTTCCCCACTTTGGTTGGCGCTCCTTCTTTCTCTTTCCGAATTGCACCTTTCATTCCTTTAGTTGTTTATTGCATTTCTCCAGGGTGTCTGTTATTTGTTTCTAAGACGTCTGCAACGCATCATCTGGCACACGTTGAAAAGCCTCTCTCACATTAATGTCAGGAAAGCTGTTAATCCAGATAAAATCTTTAAACCCTTCGCACGGCACTTAATCCGACATAATAGTGTTTGTGTGTGTCACTGTGATTATAATATCTGAGATTGTGTTGCAGAAAGCACATGCTTTTAGCACAGAAACATGCACTTACTGTACATGTTAATAATATACTGCAGTCTGTTGTCTGGCTGTTACTTAGTGTGCTTTGTTTCCCCCCTCCATTTGTGTGATTTTCACTCAACTGCACACACAGAAGCCACTACCAGATGACATTTCTCTGTACTTTTATCATTTCTCTGCCGACGCTCTTTCTGAGGACCAACCACCACTGAGGACTGACCCCATTTTTTTTCTGAGTGCTTGTGGATGAACTTGAGAGCCATAATTCCTACGCTGACACTTGGTGCCCGGTCCATGTTTTCATTCTGTCAGTTTGAGTGGCTTTAGGGGACTTTTTGCACGCGTCGTAGCCTGAAACACTGCTAACCTCCCCCGTTGCACTGATAGTCCTTTTACTCTCGGTTTATTGAAGGGAGGTCATGCTGACTTCTATTTCAAGCAGCTAAACTCCATTTTTTTTCCCCAAAGCTCAACAAGTTCACATGGTGTCCATGTGAATATGCTCATATTAGAGTTCTGAGAATCAGAATGTAATTATCACCTGCTGTCAAAACAAGAAGGCAGGCCATGTTTACCTCCTGGGTTTGGGTGTGGGCTGCCCCATCTAGGGAGCAGGTACATGTCTTGGACCTGGAGGGTATAGAGTGCATATCGGGAATATAAATGGAATGTGTCTGTTACGGCCCCCCCTTTGTGAGGAGAAGGGGAGTAACATGACAACCACAAAAATTCAAGAGTCCAAGTGATTGTGATAAAACAAGGGATTTATTTTACAGCCTACACAAAAATTCCCTGGAGTTTCATACAAACTGTGGGGGAGAAAGGGACAGTTAGGTGGTGCCAAATCAGAGAAAACAATAAAACAAAACAGGGCCTGACTATAGTCTAAGTAAGCTACTGTACATAAAATAAATGGAAAAGAAAATCCTTGCTAACCTTATCTAACAAAAGTTTCACCAAAACTTACATGGGGGGTACCCACCTACTTACCTGGTGTATTTAACAGAAAAACACCTGGTGTATTTAACAGAAAAACACCTATGTGATGGAAATGTACAGGGTACCCCAAACTTACCTAGTCCTCTAACTCCCACCACAAACCTTTAAACAGAGCACCAACCAACAATGAGACATGCATCAGTTGCCAGCCAGGTGGAGACTGCCTCTGTTCCTCAGGTGGACTGCTTATACAAGGCCTCCTTGGATGTTGATTGGTCCATGGGTGGAGAGGATCTAATCAAGGGAGATTGACACCAGCTTCCCTACCACCTGTGAAGAGACAAACAGAAGAAGGGTAGGGGAAAGAAAAAACTGAACAGCCTAGCAGGCATGTAACACCTCACCCCTTAAAAGTCCAAACAAAATGTTTGGAATGCTCAAATTAAAACACAAGCACGTGACAAAGTTTATGGCAGATCTTGAGGTTGTACTCCTGAATGACTAAATAAAACATACAAGGCCACTGGCCGTAACAGTGTCGTTATTGTATGTCTTTGAGTGAGTGAAGGTGAGGATGAGAGTGGGTCTGTGTGATTGTGTCTGTGTATGAATGACTATTTGTCAGGCCGGGATGTAGACTGCTGGGGCTGCTTGGTGTCGATCCCCTACCACGCGGCCCACTAGTGGGGTGTGCCTTTGCCTGCCGGCGCGCTTGTGGGCCTCGGTGTCGGGGGCTGGGCGTTGGGGGTGTGTCGGCTCGGCCTGGTGGCTGCTTGGTGGGGCTCGGGTCCTCTGGTCCTGTTGGGCCTGGGGGGTGTGCGTCCTCGGTGCCCGGGCCTTGGTGCCTAGGCCTGGGGCTGCATCGGTGCGGCAGGTTCCGGCGGGGGCCTGTGAGTATGTCGTTGTTGGCCCCGAGGGGTCATTGTGTGTAGTCGCTGGTGGGGCTCTTCCGGTTCTCCCCTATGGTCGGATCTGGGGGGTGGGAGTGGTTCGTCCTGTTTGGGTGGCCCTGGGGGCTCCGCGCTCGGGGTCCCTCTTGGGGTCTTGGGCTCTGGTCCCTCCCTTGTCTGCCTCGGGTCTTGGGGGTCAGATCTCTGATGCTTCATGGTCACTATTGAATGTTCTATAGAGCTTTGGAGCACACGTCACTGTGTGGGTGGGTGTCGGGGGCGTGTCGGGGCGTTCCGGTCTCGACCGCCATGTTTGTTGCCCTCAGAAAAAATAAAAGAAATTCAGGAGATTTCTTCCGTCACGGTTCTGAAAAGCAGGCAAAATAAAGTGGACTGTATCCTAATAAGCTTCTCCCAGGTGAGAAAAAAAAAACTACATGGAAAAAATCGGTATAATTGGAAATGTTGCCCGTTTGAAATAAATAAATAAATGGAGCAGAGACCCGGAGTAATACTTGCCTCCACTGACATTCCCTTCACAGTCATTTTAGCAGACCTGGTCTGTGTCAGTGTTTACACCACAAATAATTTTTATAATTACAAATCACTGGGAGAGCTGGTCCAATCTATGAACAGCTGGGTAGATGATTTGGACATTTTTAAAGCCCCCAGATTGTAAATACGTTGAAGGTACGTTGTTTTTGGCTCCTTAATTGTACATAAATTATTAATTTACATTTCTTTCAGAATCAAACAACCTTCTGTATGCTAGGAGTATTAAAAACTGAGAACACTTTATTTTTAAAGTATGTTTTTTAACTAAATTACAAAGGTCCAAGTTGAAAATTACCTTATTTTTAATGACTTGAGCATGTCTAATAACATGTAGACTTCAAATCTTGATTAGATTACTATAATCACTATATACAGTATATGTATTAAGATGCATATATATATATATTATAGATTGTCTTTTCATTCACCATTTTAATTGTGTTCACAGGTTCTGCTCTGACTCTGAGCCACCAGAACACCGTGGGTCATGCTGAGTAACAGTGTGTCTACACACAGAAATAAAATGGTGTGTGAATCATCAAAACACCTACATTAAAATACAGCGAGCAGTAAAAAAAATCTTAAAGTTAAAGCATGTGGTTTCATCATAAACACCAACTCCTGAACTTGGAGCATCTTCTGATGGACTCAGTGTGATCGCTGCTGCCTGGAGAAAGTTCCCTCACAGATACAAGACATGCAGCATCCAGCAGCTGGAGGCAGGAGATGAAGTTTACCTGCAGAAGCATCACCCACTCTGCACAGGTGCATAATCAAACCACTGTGACCTTGTGTGGACCACACAGACATGGCTGGACGTCTACAGAAAGCATGAAGCTTCCTAAAGATATTTCTCAGAGCTTGTACTTCAAGGGAGACATAATTATGTAAAACATGCTGTTGACTTATATTTGCACATTTTTGTGTGTTTTCTATAAAATGTATTAACTCACACGTTCATCACATTTACTGGAAATGTTTAATTACATCAAATGTTTACTTCAAAATGGATCTGTTTCATTTCAAATTCAAACAATGACAACAATACGGCAAAGCAATGAAGTCCTGTATAGTACCTGACTTTTTTTGTGTCACCCCTAAGAAATTCTTTGTCTAGCTGTTTTTTATTCAGCTCTGACCTGAGCTCCCTGTTTTCCTGTAAGAGACGATTAATTTCTGCTCTTCTTTGTTCGCACAACTGACATTCTGTTTGTCGCCTTTTTGCTGCTGGTTCATCTTCCTCCTCCCCATCTGCAGCGACAGTGATGTCCTCTCGTGGGGTTTCCACCGCAGACTCCACAACTTGCTCATGCTCCTCTCCAGCAGCCTCCACAAGCTGTGTGTGCTCATCTTCTGCTGCCTCCACCACCTGTTGGTGCTCATCTCCTGCTGCCTCCACCACCTGTTGGTGCTCATCTCCTGCTGCCTCCATCACCTGTTGGTGCTCATCTCCTGCTGCCTCCATCACCTGTTGGTGCTCATCTTCTGCTGCCTCCATCACCTGTTGGTGCTCATCTCCTGCTGCCTCCATCACCTGTTGGTGCTCATCTCCTGCTGCCACCACCACCTGTTGGTGCTCATCTCCTGCTGCCACCACCACCTGTTGGTGCTCATCTCCTGCTGCCACCACCACCTGTTGGTGCTCATCTCCTGCTGCCACCACCACCTGTTGGTGCTCATCTCCTGCTGCCTCCACCACCTGTTGGTGCTCATCTCCTGCTGCCTCCACCACCTGTTGGTGCTCATCTCCTGCTGCCCCACCACCTGTTGGTGCTCATCTCCTGCTGCCTCCACCACCTGTTGGTGCTCATCTCCTGCTGCCACCACCACCTGTTGGTGCTCATCTCCTGCTGCCACCACCACCTGTTGGTGCTCATCTCCTGCTGCCACCACCACCTGTTGGTGCTCATCTCCTGCTGCCACCACCACCTGTTGGTGCTCATCTCCTGCTGCCTCCATCACCTGCTGATGATCATCTCCTGCTGCCTCCATCACCTGCTGATGATCATCTCCTGCTGCCTCCATCACCTGTTGGTGCTCATCTCCTGCAGCCTCCACTGCTTGTTGATTTTGCCTTTCCATCACTTCCTTCATCTTCCCCTTGTGCTCTGCTGTAACGTCTCTTTAATGGACGAGCATGTCAGTCTGATGTTGACACTTTCACCTCGGAGTGTCCCAAGTGCAGTGTTGGAGCCCAGTCGGGATTTGACTCATCCATCTCATAAGAAGATTTGCCTTGAAGAGAACGCAGATCAGTAATATAATTATTGCCAGAAAACATTACTGTCATCCATCTAGTATATTATTTTTTGAGTTGAAATTACTGAAGTTCCATTAGTAGATTACCTTATTTTAATGGTGATGTATAAATGTCATAACAATGTACTACCCTTAAATATTCAGACACATTTTGTTAAAAGATGAAGCGCTTTAATGTGTAATATGTTGAAATTTGAAAATTGAGATGAGTTACTCATTTTTTGTTACTTATAGATTATTCTTTGAATAGATTGTTTGGAAAAGGGGCAGATATAATAAGATAGTTTCTTCTTTCTGCTGCCTTTCATTTTATATTTTCTTTTTTTTGTCTTTGTTGGGTATTTATTTTGATAAAATGAATAAAGAAATAAATTAATAATAAAAAACAATATGCTACAGTCAATGTGACAACACAATCAACTTTAAACAGTTTATTTTAAAATAACACAGATGTCCGACCTAAACTTGGTTGACCCACTATGCACTGAACTCGACCAAAACATGATACACCTTGACAAAATGGCACAACTCCAGTAAACTGATTTAAAATACTCACCTGAATGGAAATGTCTGGAACAAACAAGCATGTATCTTGTGATGTTGGAGAACGTTACATCAGGACGTCTCACTGCTGATATCCATGCCTCCTTTTTGTTATGGCCGACACAAGCTCGCCCTCGCGTTGTTTCCAGGTAGGGAAACTATAAAACGAGTCCGTTTTCTTATTTTTTTACCTTTTCTGTCGTGTGAACGGACATTGCATCCTATTACACAGCAATTTAGGACCATTGCTAAGCTGTTGAAACCTGATTCGAACAAAATACGAGCAAGGCAGGAAAAATGGCGGATCGACAAAAAACTACAAAAAAAACTACCCACAATGCTGTGCGCGGTGGACCAGTGACGTCACGCTCCAAAGCTCTATTAGAGAAGCTTTATACACTTATGCATGTTCACAACCACACACAAATAGATGCAGGGACGCACATGCAGGTATCGTATGTAGATATGTAGATGTGTGAATATGAATGTGAATATATATGCATGTACTGTATATGTATGTATGTATATATATATATATATGTAGGTATAGGTATATATATTTATAGAAATCTACTGCAAAGCCATGAATAGTCTAAGTCTTTTATACATATGTATTTTGTTGCTGTGTTCTGTCATGTTCTCTGCAGGTTTACAGACAGCGGTCGGGTGTATTTGACTTGTGCTCTCTTTGTGTATATTTATTATATTTTGTAGTCTTACTTTCTTTCTTTCCTTTCTTTCTATCCTATAAAAAATATATATCATAATGGTGTGAAGAGGATGGCTGTAAGGTGAGAAGGGAGGCCATCTATAAAGAAAGAAAAAAAAAAGTAAAGAATTTATTTTAAAAAAAAAGGCAGACCATGTTTTTGCCCATTTATCTTAGAACCACTGAATGGATTTTAATGAAACATTCAGATGAATGGACTGCATGACATCTACACTCTTTAGAGTCAACCAGATTTAAGGTAGCTGACACAGCTGACCATAAAAACACAAAAATAGCTACAACTCTGATGATCTGTACAGATGTAGAGGTCAAATTTGATGTGGTAGTAGGTGAGAGTCATTCATTAAACATACTTGAGTATGACATCTCATAGATCTCATATTATTGTTTACAGGGTTGACCAAAATGGTTACAAATTTGTAATTTCTCATCATAAGATATTAACTCAGGTGATGAATAATCCTTCAACGAATACTAAGCCTTTATTTGGACATATTTCCGCATACTGTCTGCAGTTCCCTCTTCATATTACTAACTGGGGACTGCCTCGTAAGGCAGTACCTATTATTATCCACCTGACAAGGGTTTCTTAACTTTATCTTACTCTTCCGTCAACTATAATGCGTCCCGGACCACATTGTGTACCCCCACAAATGTTCTATCAAAATGACCCGCTTGGCACTGTGATGTGCGCTATTACTTTAATTGTTGTTTCGAATTACCTTGGCGACATAATTTGCAAACAAAGACGCCATTTTTTATTAGTCATTTTTCATAAAATCTGGTTGCAAGTTAAATATCCAAGATGGCCACCTGAGCTAAAAAGGAAAAATACTATAAATTAGCCAGTTTTTTTTTTATATATTAAGCTGAAATTTAGTGTGGTAGTAGTTGAGAGCAATGCCCAATAAGAAATTAATAAAGATAATTCAAGATGGTCACCAAAGCTACATTTAAATGGCTTTAACTCAGCTATTTTTGCACTTATAGAGTTGAAATTTGGTGTGGTTATAGCTGAGAACGTTCCCCATCGCATACTGAATAAAAAAAATAAAAAATAAATCCAAGATGATCACTATAGCTTAAAAGAAACAATGACTTTAACTCATTGATATTTTGCCATTTTGAAGTGAAATTTGGTATGGAGGTAGCTGAGAGCCAACTCAAACACACAGTACTGTCAAATCAAAATGTTTAAATGGCTGCCACATGGCAGTCCCTGTCGATGTTTCTCCAGGAACTTTCTAGTTTTTTTTCTGTTTTCTTCTGTACAGGTCTAATCATTGTGCCCAGCGCCGGCGTGGGCATCGTGTTGGGGGGCTACATCATCAAGAAGCTGAAGCTCGGGGCAAGAGAGTCAGCGAAGCTGGCCATGATCTGCAGCGGGGTGTCTCTGCTCTGCTTTTCCACACTCTTCATAGTGGGCTGCGAGAGCATCAATCTAGGAGGCATCAACATACCCTACACCACAGGGTGAGGACACATCTGCACTATATACCATACCATTTTAACAGCGACAAGGCCAACCAAAGTGCTGTACAAACAACAGGCAACACACAATGAAGTACAAAAAATAGACATAAGAACATTGCAGATTATGAATAAAACAACCAAACACAGATCAGCTGGTGTTACAATAATATATAGATTCAGCCACAGCTGTTTGGATGGATTAAATAGATGTTTTGTTGCAGGTCTTCTTAGGTTGAGAGCCGTACAATGTGTGAGAGATAAACTGTATGAATCATGTTGTAAGATGTGTCTGTGTGGGCTCAGGATGCTGTCACCGCTCCCATCATCCTCATGCGTTGTGGCATCGTGTTGCTGTGCAAATGATTAATTAGCAACGCTTGCATCTGTTCTCGTGGTCCTGGTGAATCACTTTGCCACCTCTATTTCTGAACGTGCTGCAGAGTTAGCGGGCCGCCGTGCGATGTGTCACATGAACACATTCACACAGATGCACGGAGGCACCGTCTCTGACCCTGGATGATGCATGAAAACCCTTCAATCTGAAAATGTCCTACATGTTCTGTAATAACATCCACTCGTCGTACTGTTGGCAGACAATCATCAGAGTGAATTCATTTTTACATCAAATAAGATGTTTTCCTTAAATGCATGAAATGTGGCTTATAAAATACTGCAATTTATAAAGCCTTTAAATGTTTGTATATATTTAGTTAGAAAAGGTATTAAGATGCAGCAAATGGTTTTTTTTTTTTTTTTTTTCCATTTATAGATGGCCTCCCTTCACACCTTATAGCCATCCTCTCACTCCAATATGTATTTTTTTTTATTTATTTATTTTTTTAATAGAGAGAAAGAAAGAAAAGAGAAAGTGAGACAACAAAACAACAATTATCCACAAAAAGAGCACAAGGCAAACACACCAAACCTCCGTCCACAATCCTGCAAAGCACATGACAGAACACAGCAACGAAACATACAAGCATAAAGACTGATAATATTCATGACCTTGCATTAGATTTCTATATATAAACATACCCATACCTACAAATATATATACAGTATACATACATATATATTTATATTCATTTATATACCCATCTACATATATCTACATATACATCCCTACATCCATTTGTGTGTGGTTGTGAGCATGCATAAGTGAATAAGGTTACTCCAATAGAACATTTAGTAGCGAATGTGAAGCATCAGAGATCTGTCCCCCCAAAGCCCGAGACAGACGAAAGGGCGATCAAAGCCCAAGACCCCAGGAAGGACCCCGAGCCCAGAGTCCCCAGGACCACCCGAACAGGACGAGCCACTCGTCCACTCCCCAGATCCGACCAAGGGGATAAATAAAATACTGCAATTTATAAAGCCTTTAAATGTTTGTATATATTTAGTTAGAAAAGGTATTAAGATGCAGCAAATGGTTTTAACTCATCAGCTCAAGATCCTGATTAATAAAAATCCACAAAAACAATTAAATCCTGTCATGAAGAGACAAATGTGAACTAGAGAAATTACATTTCCTGCGAAAATGCAGTCTGAATATGTATTTCAGAAGAACTTGCTGAGAAACAGTTGAAATTAGCTAAAGCATGCTGAAATGTAGCTGAAATTGAAGAACAAGCCTAAATTAGCAGAAGAAAGCAGAAAGAACACATTTGTAGAAATAGGTTTACATAAACAGAAATTGGCATAAACAATAGGAAATTAGCTTAAAAAAGATGAAATTAGCAAAAAAAAAATGTTGCTGAAAATTAGTGTAAGGCACAAAGAAGCGTAAACTACCGGAAGGAAGTGGAAAGAGCTGAAATGAGCTCAAAAATTTGGAATTAGCTGAACAAGCATAAATTAGCATAAAAAACTGCTAAATAGTAGTTGAAAAATCTGAAACTAGCAGAATTAAGCTGAAAGGAATATAACAAGCTGAAATTAACAGAAATAAGTTTATTAGGTTGAAAGTAGCAAAAATTACCACAAAAAAACTTGAATTTATATGAAAACAGCCAAAATTAGCTAGAAAATGCTAAAAAGGTTGCTGAACAGGTAGAACAAGTTTAAATTAGCAGAAGAAAGCAGAAATAACATGTCAGGCTGAAAGAAGCAGAAGTGAGCACAAAAAGTGGAAATTATCTGAAAAAAGCTGAAATTAACACAAAAAAAACAGCTGAAATGTAGCTAAAATCATGAAGTGTTAAATTACAGAAGGAAGTGGAGAGAGCACAAATTTGCTGAATTAGGCAGAAAAAATTTAATTATTGCAAAAAAATGTGACTATAGCTGAAAAAGCTAAAATGATCATAAAATGGCTAAATAGTAGCTGAAATAGCAGAAAAAGCGAAACTTGCTGAAATAAGCTGAAAGAGACATAACAAGCTAAAATTAGCTGAAAGAAGTTACAGGAAGCACAAAAATGTTGTAGTTATCAGAAAGAATATGAAAGGAGCACAAAACAGCTGAAAAAACAGCTGAAATTAGCTGAAAAAGGTTTAAACTTTCACAAGCAAGCTGAAAGAAGCTGAACCAGAACAGAATATGAAAGGGGCAGTAAAAGATTTTAAATAGATCTAAAGCTATGAAGGATGTGAAATGAGCTCAATTCATTTTCTATGAGAAAAAAACGTGGCAGAAAAAGCTAAATATTTCAAAAACCTAAAGTTGCACCAAAACCAGAAGTCATAGCAGGGCTGTGTAGTGATACACCTAGCCTCTGATATTTCTGTCTTGACCTTCAAGTACACCTCTCTACACCTCTCTGAATCACTCAGTGTTACACTTGCTTGAACCTCAAGGAGACAGATGGACACTTATATATTTTAACAATTATTATGAATTAATGGACACTAATTAATCAGATTGAACTTTCTCTTTAATGTGTGTTAATTCAGAATTGATCAAACAGTATTTTTGTCATTTCAATGATGATTTTACTAAACTGGTATATTTTAAATATGACAAAGTTAAGAGAACATCTCAGAATGATCATGTTTTGAACTGTCTGCTCTAGGCAGAATAAGTGTCGAAAGTTGAAGGAACAATCCTTCGTATTTGTTTGAACTGTTTTTGTTTCAAAGGAAAAGTGCTAGACATAGCTTGCTTTCGGTCTCCCGTCCTTTCTAAAAACAATGAATCAGTTCTCAAAACAAAGTACTGACTTGTGCACATGCACCTGCATCTTCTCACGTATGTTTTCTATGTTTTGTCTACCCTATCATCTGTCACTCAAACTCACTCATTTGCAAAGTCACACCCTCTCTAGGGGTGCAACAACCAATCAGCAGGAAGTATGGACTAAGTCACACCCCCTTCTTAAGGGGCACTTCCTGGATTTTGGTTTAGAGTTTCGAGGAGTACGAACTGTCAACCTGCTCTCCTCTCTGAAAGCTGGAGACGTCCCGGTCATATGTCAACGACCCACGTCTCAGCGGGGATCATAGTAAAGCCTTACTTTGATCCATTCACTCTCCTTTCTGAAGAATTTGTTTTCTAAAGTTTTATTTTGAAAGTTCAACCAGTGCGATTGGAGTCTGTTCCTGCCGGGAGAAGCGGTTCTTCTCACTCGTCTGAATCAGCTCACACGCGCGGAGGTCATCTGGGCGTGAACTGGACAACACAGTCCGTTAGTGTCCACAAACCTCAACTCTTATCTCCAAGACGTATCGTCAACAGGTAACGAGGCGTTGATTGTGTCCTGAACGTGTGGGAAGCCCAGCTGAGATCCGTATGGGAAAGCTTGCCACCCTGGTTGTTTTCAAAATAATTAACTTCCGTTAACTTAGCTTCCATTCATCTCCTTCCTCCTATTTCTTATTTTTCATAAGCATTTAATCTGTTAAGTTTTGTCTGTCTGTTTGTTTTAATTTGAATTCTTGTCAACGTAGTTATTAAATCAGAGCTAATATCGATACAAATGTTTATGTAATTTTTGTGATAGTTTCAATAAAAGGTCTATTCTTTTGGTAGACCAACATAAATTGAAGTCTAAGCGTGAAATTACATTACTGGCTAATCCCATCGTTAGATTTGTTGATTTATTCTGAAAAAGTTGAGACCCCGTGAACTTGGTGGCAAGTTTGTGCAGATAAAGTCTGCTCAGACTTGCACGTCTAAACTATAGGTAAGTCAGTAAACTGACTAATAACTCCTATATTGTTTACAGCTGTCCTGAATGAGCTGAACGGACAATCATTCACAATAGTGTGAATGCTTCATAAACGTTCACACTATCAGATGCTCTAAGATATCAGTTTTATAAAGAAATGGATAAAATGAGCCTCCCTCCTGCTTGTGTCTGCACTCTTCCTGTGTTTAGACGTGGCTTCACTAACAAGCTGATAAAAAATGGCCGTGTCAAGAGGCCTGTCGGATTACATAATGTTCTTAAACGGTTCCTCCTGCAGTCTCTGGAGCAGCGCTGCCTGATTATTATGTGTTGGGATTGGACTTAATTAAAAGCTACTGCGCGCCGCACCTGTTCCTGACCCTTGTTCCAGATGAATCCATCAATTCCTGTTTTCGTTGTCTCTTTCTTTTAAAAGGTTCAGACTCCACAGGTTGACTTTTTATTTAAGTTATTTAGTCACCAAATCTGTTTACTTGATTACTTTTTGGTTACTTGGTAACATTTTTGCTAAGCTATTTTTTTATATTCATAAAATTACTAATACTCTTTAATGATTTAATTAATGTTGAAGCTAATTACTTCCGTTTTTAGTTGCTTATTGTGTGCATGTTTATGAAGCATTCACACTACAGTATTGTGATTCATTTTGATTCCGTACGTTTTTCTGCACGATTCTCGTCCTGCAGTTTTCAATCTATTTCAACAAATCATAAATCAAAACGTTCAGCTTTTTCAGGGCAATCCTGTTGCAAATTTTGGTATTGGTGCAACTTTAGCTTTTTGAATTATTTAGCCTTTTCTGCCATTTGTTTCTCATAGAAAATGAATTGAGCTCATTTTACATCCTACAAATATTTAAATCTGTTTACAACCTTTTACTGCTCCTTTCACATTTTGTTCTGGTTCAGCTTCTTTCAGCTTCCTTGTGAATTTATTATTATTTTTTATTACGCTACTTTCAGTTAATTTCAACAGGATTTTTTTTTCAGTTGTTTTGTGCTCCCCTTTCAGAGCCTTTCTGCTAACTACAACATTTTTGTGCTTCTAATTTTTTCTGCTAATTTCAGCTTGTTGTGCTCCTTTTAGCTTATTTCTGCAAGTTTCAGCTTTTTCTACTATTTCAGCTACTAAATAGCTGTTTTATGTTGAATTGAGAATTTTCAGCTGATTCCGCATTTTTTGCACTCATTTAAACTTTTTTTTCAGCCTAAGTCAGTGCTCTATCCTCTTCATTATGGCAATTTAACTTCGTTTTTGGCTACTTTTCAGCTGTTCTTTGCTAATTTCAGCTTTTTTCAGATCATTTTAACTTTTTTTATGCCCATTTCTGCGTCTTTCAAAGTAATTGAGCAATCTTGTGTTCGTTATGCTTTCTTGTGCTAATTTAAGCTTGTTCTACCTTTTCAGCTACCTTTACAGAAAAAAATTCAGCTAATTTCAGCTGTTTTCAGATTAATTCAAGTTTTTCTTGGTACTTTCTGCTACTTTCAGCCTAATTAACTTTGTTTTAATCTTTCTCCTTTCACCTTTTTTCAGCTAGTTTCAGCTTTTTCTGTTGTTTCAATTGGCTGTTTTAATGCTAAATTTAGATTTTTTTCAACTAATTCCACTTTTTTTTTATTTTTTTTTAATCTCATTTCACCTCTTTCCACTTCCTTCTCATAGGTTAAACCTCTTTCTGCCTTTTTGGCTACTTTAGATGTTTTTTGCTACTTTTAGCATTTTTTTAGCTGATTTACTAATTTTTACTCTCATTTCTGCTTATTCAAACCAAATTCAGCAAATATTTGTTCTTTCTGCTGCTAATTTAGGCTTGTTCTTCCATTTCAGCTACATTTCAGCATGTTCTTTAGCTAATTTCAACTGTTTTTCAGCAAGTTCTTCAGCAATTCACACTGCATTTTTGCAGGAAATGCTATTTCTCAAGTTTTGGTTCTTGTCTTATTAAATTTACCCAAGAACTTGTACTTGTCTTAATATCTGGTTACTTTATACTTTGTTTCTAGTTATGTTCAAACGGTTTATTTTCACAAACTGCAACTTTGCTTTTTTATTTATTTACCTTGTTTGTTTGTTTGTTTTCTTAAAACTTACATTTTATTTATCTAAAATGTTATTTATAGGACTTGGCGTTATATATAGTGTTCAGCTTGGATGAAACATTCAGGAAGTTTGCAACTCCAGTGGAACTGATGTTAAAATGCAAGAAAGTTAATGCTCAGTAATCAGTAATCCAGGTACCAAATCCAATACATGTACTGTACTGTAATTCTCAGTCGTGTCATCTGGACAGTTCCCTTTCAGTCTGGTCTCTCGGTGCAACATACTTGCTATGGGAATTGCGCCCCCGCGCGATTACCTGAAGGAATATACTCACGCCCTTACGGCTAGGGTGTCAATGCCGCGCCAGAGGCCCCGCCCTCTGGGTACTTAAGCGGCTAACGCCCATACATCTTTCTCTTTTTTGCTCTTCACCTCGCTTAACACCTGAACTTCGTGGGACTTCTCTGTTGTCGCATCGCTCGACTGAGGTGAGCTTGCTCCCTACACTGAGCGTACAGAGAAATTTTCCTGCGTATTGCTGGGCTGGCGAAAGCTAGTCCAACGTTTTTCTACTTACCTGGAAGTTTTTTTCTTTTTCCGCAGCTGCTTCGCTCAATGGCGCTAACTGCGTCACAACCTCCTGCTAATCATTAGCAGGCTAACCAGCGAAAGCAAGACGATGGCTTTGAACAAAAGGAAACTAGGACCAACTTCTAATCTTCTTGCCGGACATAGCTCCTGAGAAAGAAAAACGGAGGACAAGGAGAAAGAAAACCAGGACGACGAGTCCTCGCTCGCGCCCATGCCCCAGCGGATGCGGCTACTCCCTCTCGGCGACGGACACCCACGAGGCCTGTCCTGTCTGCCTAGGGATTCTGCACGCGAGGAAAGCGCTGGAATTCCCCGACTCCTGCTCCCACTGCCGTCGAATGTCGGCGGTAGTGAGGAAACGACGTGCTGACGCGTTGGCCAAATCCATGGCTAGGAACGCGGCGCTGAAGGTCGCACGTCGCATTAAAGTGCTCGCTCCTGAACCGGAGCTTGAAAACGTGGACCTGGAATGCAGCGGTCGAGTCGGAGAGGACAACATGTCGGACTCCTCAGTTGCCGTCGAGGACTCGACGCCCGAAGTGTCCGACCAAGACGCCGAATATGGTCACAAAGGAGAAACTGTGGATTCCTCCCAGAACCTGACGCAAATCCTTCCGGAGCCGGACCTGTTGGTACCTGCACTGTTCGACCTGTGTCATAAGGCGGCGGATGCCCTGCAGGTCACGTGGCCAGACCACACGCCTCGCCAACAGGCTACGAGGCTAGCGGGAAGCTACTTCTACGCGAAGCAGCCGACAACCTCGCAGAAAATGCCCATTTTACCGGACTTCCTCATGGAGCTCAAACGCTCCTGTGCGGAACCCGGAGCTTCCATCATGCTGCCATTATCCCGACTCCTTGATGTCGCGGGAATGGAGACAGTGGGCCTTCCCAGCGCACCCCTGATAGAGGAGAGACTGGCGGCTCACTTGGCCCCCACAGCCACGGGGACGAAACCAGCGCTACCCAGCAGGGCCTGCCGCGCTTCGGAGAAACAACTTGAGAAGTGCTACAAGGCTCAGGGCCTCGCAGCTCGCGTAATGAATCGACCATGGTGCAGACGTACCTGGCAGAAAAACTGCAAGATATCCAGGTAACAAAAGACGAGCAGGCCGCAACGGAGGCCATGGAGGAGGCCCGTCGTGCCTCTGACCTCGTGCTCCGCATGATGGGGACAATATCCATTTGCCAAGGCAAAGCAATGGCGGAAATAGTTGTCGCCCAGCGCCATCTTTGGCTAACATTGTCGGACCTCCAGGAAAACCAGAGGTCCACTTTCCTCCAGCACCCGATCGAGTCGACGGGACTCTTCGGGGGAGCCCTGGAACGCGTCCAGGCCAGGCTGGAACAAAGACGCAAACAGGCGGAAGCCCTCCGCAAGGGGTTGCCGAGGAAAAGCTTTGCACCTCCAAAGGGAGACACGCGTGGCCTCCCACGGAAGAGACCCGCTGGTGACAGTGAAATTTTCCAGTACCGGCCGAGGGCCTTTTCAGTGACCCCGTGTGGAAAGCAGACTCGGACCTGATGAAGCAGGACGAACTGATAATTTTAAAGGTTTTCCCACCCACGTGGTACGGGAACCTAACTTTTTGAGCCCAGTCTTCCCTTGTAAAAAATTACGAGGAGCTAGTGGCATGTGTGCGCGCACCAAACATGACTCGCCTATTGCATGTGTAAACAAAACAAACACCGTTTCAGACAGGTACAAAACTAAAAGTACCAAAGCACAGACTGCCCTGGTTCTTGACTCGAGTCCCATTTTTATAAACAAACCATGTGGTCAAACCTTATAATGTTTTGCTAGTTTTTTGATACTTTGTTTAAAAAAAAAAAAAAAAAAAAATATTTTGTTTTTTTCTCTCTTTTTGTTTTCTATTGTTTATTGTTTGTTTGTTTATTGTTTAATGAAATTCTATCACTGCTGTTCATTGTTCTTTAGTTTTAGCAGGTCGCTTTCGTAAATGAGCCCATGAGGTTCAAAAGATTTACCTGACTAAATAAAGGTTGAATGAAAAAACTATGAACCGTAGCAAGATACACGAGCTCTGCCAGAGACGGTCAGATCTCGCGATATCTTCTGTCGGGCCGACCAGCCTGCTCGAAAAAGCGCAAGAGGGGTCAAAGGTCACCCCTTCTGTGCTAAAACACGACGAGCAGCAATTCAACATGCCCTCCAGGCTCAGCGCGCATGCGTAGGCCTGGAAGGCATGTCTACCAAATGATTGGGTCATGACAACGATATGTCACGGGCTCAAGTTGCAGTTTTCAAAAAGACTGCCCCACTTCACAGGGGTGCTGCAATCTAACCCTACACGTGCACACGTGCTGAGGGAGGAAGTTTCAACGATGCTGCAAAAGGGAGTGATTAGTTTGGTCTCAGGATGCAAACTATGCTCTGGTCACTACAGCAAGTACTTCCTGGTGCCCAAAAAGGATAATTCCCTGAGACCGATTCTGGATCTCAGGACTCAACAAAAGGATTAAAACATTTAAGTTCAAGATGCTTACACTACGGCAAGTTCTACAGTCTGTGAGACCTGGAGACTATGCATGTACAGTGGATTTAAAAGATGCCTATTTTCATATAGGCGTGTGGAGGAAACACAGAAAGTTCCTCCGCTTTGCGTTCGAGGGAAACTCTTATGAATTCAAAGCTTTACCCTTCGGTTTAAAGACTGCTCTGCGTACATTTACTAAATGTCTGGATGCAACCCTGACCCCTCTTAGGAATCAAGGACTCGGGTCATGAACTACTTGGATGACCTGCTGATTCTGGCTGAAAGCAGAAAGCAGGCCCACTCACATTCCTATAAGGTGATTTCTCACCTGGAGTCTCTCGGTTTTGTCATAAACCTACAAAAAAGCGATTTGACTCCATCACGGGTTACCCTATTTCTGGGAGTACAGATCGACACTGTCCAGTACAGAGCATGGCTCTCGAAGGAACAAGTTTCCTCCATTCGCCGTTGCCTGGAAAGATTTAGACTGGACCAACGGGTCCCTGTGAAAACTTGCCAACGCCTTTTAGGCCTCTTGGCGGCAGCCATTCCCTGTGTGCCACACGCATTACTGAAAATGCGGCCCATACAAGTATGGCTAAACCAACGAATACAACCCGATCTGCCTAATCAAGCAGGAAAGGTTAGGATAGATTAAGAGTGCCTGAAGGCCCTGGAACCCTGGAGAGATTTGTCCATTTTCATGGAAGGGGTCTCACTGGGAAGGGTGTCACCTCGTGTGGTCATCATGACGGACGCTTCAAAAACAGGATGGGGGGGGGGGTGATCTGTAGAAATCCGAACACCCGCGACCTTTGGAATGAGTAGGAAGCGAGATTACATATCAACTTCCTGGAGTTGCTGGTCGTATTCCTATCATTAAAATACTTCTTCAACAAAGGTCTGATTGCTGGACAACATATCCTGGTGAAATCAGATAACAGGACCACAGTGTCCTTCATCAACAGAGAGGGAGGAACAAGATCCCAGGCCCTCCTCGGATTGGCGCAGAGGATGCTCACATGGTGTGCTCCAAGAATCTTGTCACTTAGGGCGACTCATGTCCCTGGTGAACTAAATTATGGAGCAGACGCCCTCTCTAGAGGACCTCTTTTGGCGTCAGAATGGAGCCTGAACCCACGGATTGTGGAACAGGTCTGGTCACGATTTGGGAGAGCCTCTGTGGACCTGTTCGCTTGCAGGGCTAGCTCACATTGTGACCTCTACTTCTCCTTGAGGGAAGCAGACGCTCCATTGGGTATGGATGCTCTGGCACATGATTGGCCTGCAGGGGTGCTCTACTATGCCTTTCCACCTGTCCCTCTGATCGGGGCGACATTGGAATGGGTACGTCAGGGAGCCCTCTCCCTGATTCTCATAGCCCCCAGATGACCACAGAAATGTGGTTCCCGGAGTTGATCTCAATGTTATCAGGGATACCATGGCAATTGCCTTCTCACAGGGACCTGCTGACTCAGGCACGTGGGCAGCTTCTACACCCATGTCCAGGGTTATGGCAACTTTCAGCCTGGCCTCTGAAAGGAACTGGCTGAGAGCCTAAGGCTTTGGTTGCTTTGTCCCAAAAACAAACAGTAACAACATTCACAAGGGGTACCAATTGGTGTTTATGTTTTGCTTAGGATATGTCTATTGGAAGGGTTTCCCCTCTCCCTAACTGATCTCCAACATCAGGATGGGCTCCACTTGTTAGTCGTGCCCTATATATAAAAGAAAGAAAGGTTTTCTAGTAAGGACCTGGGAGGTTACCCTGTGCTTGGCCTGGGTTTTCTACCTCCACATTTGTCACCCAATTTCTTGTGACATGGTGGGTCCATTGCTCCTCCTGTTTCTCAGGATTCTCCAGTGGGAAAAGGAGATGATGAGAACTCACACTGATGGAGCACGCTTAGGCTGTCTCTAGTTGGTGTTGTACATATATATATATATATGCCTAGTGGAAACATCACATTGATGTTCTTTACATTCTGCATTTTTTCCTCTTAGCATGTGCTTTCTACATTCCCTGTAGAAAGCAGCTGGGAGCTGCCTGTCTTTTTAGGACGGCTGTTCTCACATGCACTTTGCTGAGCCTTTCAAGGGCGTGAAGGGATTACGTTCCCATAGCAAGTATGTTGCACCGAGAGACCAGACTGAAAGGGAACTGAAAGTTATGCACCATAACTCATGTTCCCTGAAGGAAGGGAACGAGGTGCAACATATCTGGCCCTTTTCAATGCTGAAAGCTCGGTGAAGTGCAATTTTGGAGAAAGATGGATGGGCGTCAGCCGCTTAAGTACCCAGAGGGCGGGGCCTCTGGCGCGGCGTTGACGCCCTAGCCGTAAAGGCGTGAGTATATTCCTTCAGGTAATCGCGCGGGGCGCAATTCCCATAGCAAGTATGTTGCACCTCGTTCCCTTCCTTCAGGGAACATGAGTTATGGTGCATAACTTTCAGTTTCTTTTTTTATAGAAACGTTTCACCCTCCATCCAGAGGGCATCGTCAGTCAGAGGAGTTCCAGCAAACTGTTTCCCCACCAAGCAGTAAACGCCTTAAGTGGACCAACCAGAATTATTGGATTTGGTACCTGGATTATTGAGCATGAACTTTCTTGCCTTGAACCACTTTGGCTTTGTCTGCCCACCTGGGAGGTGTCAACAAGGGACAGGACGGCCCCCAGAAACCATCTTGGCTCCAGCAAACTGGTCGCTCCACTTAAGGTGTTTACTGCTTGGTGGGGGAAACGGTTTGCTGGAACTCCTCTGACTGATGAAGCCCTCCAGATAGAGGGTGAAACGTTTCTATAAAAAATAAACTTCTAGATGACCCGACTGAGAATTATTGGAATGATGTTAAAATGTTTCACTGAAACACACACAATCTGTCTCTCTCTGACACAAACACTCATAAACGTTTTGCTGTTTTTTCAACACAAGTTGATCTGTAGCCTCACTGACGGCTAATGTGAGATCCAGTTAAAAATGATCGTTTGTCAATTTTAGAAGCATTTTTTTTCTACCATGAATACATACAGTATTGGTAACGTATGCTGCTCAGCATAACATGAATTAACTTAACTCTTCCTGGTTTATTCTAATCAAATTGGATATGTTTGGGAAAGAGGCCCCTCTTGTGTGGGATGCGTGAGCCCGTCAGTGTGACCCCATATCTGCTGCTGTCTGTCCCGATTTGTTCCGCATTGCTCAGGGCAAATCTCGCCAAAGAAAACCCGGGCCACGCTCGACTGCGTTCAGTTTAGACAAAGTCAAAGTCCTGTTTTACTTACAGGAACCGTTCCCACACTAAAAACCCCATGAACGTGTTGCTTCCTTCCTCCTGTCTGCAAATCAGTCATCGCCACAGTAAATCTGAGCCTCAGAGTCTACAAGTCTACTGTAAACATTTGTAGGAGTGACACTTTGTTATACATTTAAATGTCATTTATTTATCAATATGACATTATTTTAGTGCCGCAGTTGTGTGGCATTACAGGGTCATTTTTCTGCTTTCTAGTCTTATGTATAAATTTATGAATAAATTAAATACGTTATCATTGAACCTAGACAAAACTAATTACAGTATATGATTTTTAGTACGAAAAAGATAACTGTTGATGTACCTTTTCAGATTGATTGCTCTGAGATATGTAGGGTAAGAGAAGTGAAGTTTTTGGGTGTAATTATTGATAAGTTGTCATGGAAATGACACATAAATTCTGTAAAAACTAAAATATCAAGATCTATTGCAGTGTTGTATAGAGTTAAAGATCTGTTAAATGATAAAGCAATGTATTTGTTGTACAATGCAATAATAATCCTGCATTTAATTGATTGCATTGAGGTTTGGGGTACAGTGTGCAAAACTATAACCAAGCCCATTTTTATTTTACAGAAAAGAACCATAAGGATCATCACTAGAAAGCATTATTACCATCCATCAAATGTTTTGTTTTGCAAATTGAAATTACTGAAATTTTATGATCTGGTTGACTATAATATACTCTTAATATTGTAAAAGTCAAAGTCAACTTTATTGTCAGAACTGCAATATGTACAGGACATACACAGGACCGAAATTGCATTTCTCTCAGTCCCTCGGTGCAACAGTAACCATCTAAACACTAAAACATTTAAGGCGCAGAACTTCACATTACCCTCAAATATGCAAACGCTTTTTGTAAAAAGACAGAGTACTTACAATCTTAAGGGTACAGATATTTTTGTTATACCACAACATAGAACTAGTTTAAAGAGTAGGTCTACTATAATTTATGGAATAGGTCTATGGAATGGTTTAGAAAACGATATCAAAGTTGCAAAAACAATGACTTTGTTTAAAAAAATGAATAAAATTAGGTTTCTGGAAAAATATATATAAATTGGTTTGTTTCAAATTTTATGGATGGTAAAATATGATGTATTGTGTAATATTTTTTGTGGATTATTGTTTGAATTGTTTGAATTAATTTTGTTAAAAAAGGAGCAGACCTAATAAGATTTTATCTTCTTCTGCTTCCTTTCATTTCATGTAATGTTTGATTTTTTTTATTTACGTGGAATTGTAAATAGTTTTTTTTTTGTGTTCTTTTAGATTTAAAATTTTAAATGAATAAAGAATTTAAATAAATAAATAAATAAACATGATTCCGTCTTGTTTCTTTCTGCAGGCCGACCCTGACCATGACCCACAGGAACCTGACGGGCAGTTGCAACGTAAACTGCGGCTGCAGGATCCACGAGTACGCCCCGGTCTGCGGCTCAGACGGCATCACCTACTTCAACCCCTGCCTCGCTGGGTGCAGCACCGTGGGCAACGACAGCACCGGGGTGAGCAAAACGAAAACCGGAACTACTTCCTGCCTTTCCCCCGTCAAACATCTTTGTAGTACAAAGGTTAATTTCTGAGTGGATCCTTGTTCTCTGAGCACAGGTGAGGAACTACACGGACTGCGGCTGCGTGCAGAGCAGGCAGGTCATCACACCGTCCTCTGGCGGTCAGGTCAACCAGCTCCAGCTGGTCATCGTCAAAACGTACCTGAATGAAAACGGCTACGCCGTATCGGGGAAGTGCGACCGAACCTGCAACACGCTCATCCCGTTCCTTATATTCCTCTTCATCGTCACGCTCATCACCGCGTGCGCTCAGCCCTCCGCCATCATCGTCACGCTCAGGTCAGAAACGTTCGATTCGCTGTCCGGGTTTGATCGTCAGTGCAGCAAATTGACCTTTTGCCCTCCTCAGGTCCGTTGATGAACAAGAGAGGCCTTTCGCACTTGGGATGCAGTTTGTTCTGCTCCGAACTCTCGGTACGTTCCCGTTAACGTTAACCCAAGCTTTAGAAACCTTTGAATTTTAATCTGTAGGCTGCACACCTCTACTTAAACATTTCCTCCTGCTGTCATTCTTCACCTCACATTAGCCTGCAGCTTTAGAAAGAGCAGGTCTGTGTAGAGCTCTGGTGCTCATCAAACCATTCATGACATCTGACCAACTAAATGCTGCCACCAGCTGGTACAAACCGAGTTTCTCATAAAACTCAAACTATCCACTCATACTTTGAGGAAAAAAAGATGAACAGTTTCTTACAATTTCATTATAACACCTTATTGTATACACTTAAATCAGATTTTTGTTCCAGAAGCTGGGGCACGTCTCTATAATGGAACAAATAAATTGCTATTTATTCTTAAAGATTGTATTTTATTAGGAGTTTGAGCCTGTTGTGTTGTAAAATGTGACATTTTTGTAGTTCAATAAATGTTAAACTAACAGTCAACAAGGTCATATTGTAAATATACAGTTAGTATTTTGACTTTAAATTGCAACTAAAACTAGTTTTCTTTTAAATACCCTAAAGCTTGGATGTCCAACATATGGCCCGATGGCCATTTGTGGCCCTTAAGAGTGATTATGTGCGACCCACAGCTGCAGTTTAAGAACTGTATCATTTTGTCCAGCAGGCTTAAAAGGTCTATGCAGATGTTCTGCAAATTAGTTGGTAATCCTTTTTAATATGATGTTTAAGTTAATTTTATGTTCATCTCAAAATGAGCGATATTAAACAAAATACAAACATTTGGCTATAATATTCATTCATTCATTCAACCTTTATTTTCACTTCATGGTACAAAGCACCAAGCACATTTACTGATTTCTACCAGAAAGGAGAGTTTTGATTAATGATTTATAAAACTTAGCTAAATATTGCAGATGATAAAATAATCAAGAGGGAAACTAGACATTTTTAAATGAATATAACGTGGTATCATCTACATACGAGTTGATCTACTTTTATCAAACCTTAATGAATCTGCTGTAGCGACAACAGCTGGATAATAATAATAATAATAATGAATTTAATTTATAACGCACTTTTCATTAACAAAAATCTCAAAGTGCTACAAAGTGCAACTAAAATCAAAGATCAAATAAAAACAAGTGATAAAATCAAGTAAAATCAATGATAAAACAACAAAAATCAATAATAAAATCAATTAAAAATAATGATAATATCAACTAAGATCTAAGATATATGGATGATTTGTGAATCAGCCTTTTGGGTCAATCGACCCACTTTGAAAAGGACACTTACCGGTACTCAAAGTATGCTTTTTTTTCCCCCTGAGAACAGACTAAAATGAACTTTTAAACACAAGAAAACAACAAACACAGACCCAACAAATGAAATAAAGTAAATCCTTTGGATAAAAAAAAAAAATGCTTAGTGTTTGTGAGGCTTTTAATGTTTTGGATCTATAACAATTTAAAACTTTCTCCACCAAAATTAGTAAACTTTTGTAATTTCTCTAAAATATTGTTTACGTTGAGTTAAATTCACATTTTGTGGCTCACGAGTCTTTTCATCTGATCATTTTGGCCCACACATGAAAAAGTTTGGACACAAGTGAATAAAATATTTAGTTTAACGTAGTAACAGCCAGTAATTGTTGCGTCTCTCCTTCCTCAGCCTACATCCCTACACCCATCTACTTCGGTGCTGTGATCGACACCACCTGCATGCTCTGGCAGCAGGACTGCGG
>JBBPBX010042977.1:0-28145 GCA_038048925.1 Garcialebias charrua | reverse complement strand
TCCCATCAGAGGACGAGAGAGCAAGATCTGAAAGAAGTATGAATATATATCACATGTACTGTATACCGGTGTTGGACCTGTGGGTCGTTCTGGGTGGAGTTTGCATGTTCTTCTCGTGCATGCGTGGGTTTTCTCCGGGTACTCTGGTTTCCTCCCACAGACCTAAAACATGCATGTTAGGCTGCTTTCAGGTCCAGGCTTCCCTTGCAAAAGAATTCTGTGATCTCAATGGGATTTCCCCGATTAAATAAAGGTTAATAAAATAAATAAATACATGGTTTTCTTTATAACATTTTGTAATTTAGTCAGAGTTCAGTATCTACAACTTTGCAAGCACAACCTTTTCTTAGTGAAACCCAGAATTTCTCCCAAAGTACATTTCAACAATTCATTGCATTCTTACCTAAAATAAATGAATATTTTTTAAATTTTATTTGCTTAATAGATTACCAAGAACACCCCATACCAGCACCTCTTCTTTCAAGTCAGCGTCCCCACCATTAGACATCTACACCTCCAGATGCAGGAAACGGGCCACCTGTATCATGAAGGACCCCACTCACCCAGCACACACACTTTTTGTCCTGCTCCCCTCAGGCAGGCAGATTGAGGAGCATTAAGTGTAGAACCACTAGACTGAGGAACAGCTTCTACCCTGAGGCTGTTAGACTCATGAATATCTAACCAGGAAAATCACTGTAAAGGCCACTTTAATTGCAGATTTAACACTTTATCTGTGCTGCTTACTCATGCTGCTGATTTCTTACCCATAAGCTGCTACATTCATACCCATCTATTCACAAGACATGCACCTTATATTATTGTTGAGTGTACATCTTAGATCCTTGTATAGCCTACTGTTTCCTTTTCTTTAAAATACTTTGCATTATTGCTATTTTTGGGCGTAACTGGGACCTTGTACACAATTTCGTTCCACCTCATGTACATGTGATGTGAATGGCAAAGTCACCTTGAACCTTGAGGTGGTATAGGTGGAGTACCCTTTCCTGAGGAGCAATGAGGGTAAGCTTAAAACAAGGCAAAAAATACAAAATAAATCTGAATTAAAAAAATATATAAATAAAATAAATAAAAATGAAAAAAATAAATCAAATAAAAATTAAGTTTTTTGAGCTTTCAGAAAGGAGCTTTACAGTGTTTTTTTCTCCCCAGCAATCTGGAAAAGTTATAGTTTATACGGACTTTTTAATGTGGTTTATGTGGACAAAATAAAACACTCTGTGGTCTTTAAAGGGACAAGTACACATTTAAAAATCTCCTAATTAGCATAAAATACACAACTTGATGGCGCACTGTATTAGTTGAACTACTCTTTTTTAACAAAAAATAGTCACATACTGTACTGTATTTATATTCAAATAAAACCATAAATCTTCCAAATAATAAAATTACTTAAATATTGGCAAAATATTTTTATTAAACAAAATTGAACAAGTTACAGGGTTCATCACAGTAAAGTAAATGGACATTCAAGTTAAAAATGCTATGCATTTCTTTGTAAATACAGTATAGCTATTCACTTAAATGTAAATCAAAATGTTTAACGTTTTCCCTTAAAAAAGTTAGTCATTTGCTACGTGACAACCTAAAACACCAGAAAGCTTTGGGCAGAACAAGAGCCACACTAAACAAACATTACTGTATAACAAAAATCTAAAACATTTTTTTCTGTGCTTGCCTCTTTGCAGTTACTCCTCGGTTTCTCACAAAGTCCCTTATATTTTGCACGGTTCTTTGAGCCAACACAGGGCCCTCCACCTGCTTACAGTGTCTGCATTCATTGATATTGGCCAGTTTTCCTTTACTTATGTGATTACTGAAATGACGCATTACAGCAGATACTTCAGCATTTGACCACGGTTTCTTTAGAATTCTTCTTGATCCCGGACTTGAATTTTTTTCTAGAAAAAAGGACAAAAAAATAAAAAAAAAATCATATAATTAGTAGCTAGGCAAGTTCAAGCTATCAAAACTTAAGACAAAGCATTTGACAGATGACAGCTTGAGGGAAAAACGCCAAAATCAACAGTAAAAATTTATTTATTTTTATTACATGTTGTTCCATGATGTGAACACATTGGTGGGAGCCATGTAGGGTCAGATTATTATGGAAGGAAATTTTAACCAAGTGATGAACGCTTTGATGGACAACAGTAAACCCGGTGGAAAAATATGCCTTAGCAATACACAGCAATACATTCATTCAACTTTTATTCATACAGGTTAGTCTCAATGAGCCTCAAGGACTCATTTACAATAGGGTTGCACCGATAAATTGGCCGGCCAATTTATAGGCCCCGACTTCCTTAATTTTGGGGGATCGGAGATCAGCCGATACATAAGTAAACGATTTTACTTATTTTTTGTAGTTTTAACGACAATTGTCTAAACGTAGTTTACATTTCTGAGCACTACCTCATGGCCAGTTAAAATAAGTTTGTAGTATTTCTAGGATATTGCTCAAGGGTATGTTTTTCAATAAAATAAGATTGAAAATTGAAGGTGCAATGTGACCTTATAACACCTGACAGTGTCACTTGTAAATCAAAATCGGTATCGACCAAAATCAGAATCAGCATGTCAGCCTTTTTAGAGATCGGTGATCGGCCAGAAAACTATCGGTGCACACCTAGAACTAATGTTAACTTCATGCATCAAAGCCTCTCATGGATGATGGTCAATGACAGGCTAGTATGCAACCTTATTATTATTATTATTATTATTTTTTACATAAAATGTGGATTTTACATAAAACTTTTGGCCCTTCCTCACATTTACTATCCACCACTAAGAGATAGGGTTTTAATACTAGACTGGCCTCTGTTGTTACTTTTACACTGTCTCTACCCAGAACTATTCTTTCCAAGATGGCGGCGCGAGCACTCGCTGCGGCTTCTCTCTCTCCCGAGAACACTGTGTTTTTGTCTTTGTCCTGCATGCCGCAATGTGCCGTCACGTCTCCGTCATGTCTACGTGTTCAGAACGCAAGTACAGCCGTGAATTCCTGATTGATGTTGGAAAAACCGCTCATTTGGGAATAAACAGCGAGCTCCAGGAGAAGCTACGGAACTGTGGCCTGCTCTGGAAGCCAGCACCGAGCCTCGCTTCATCGCGCCCGCAGTGGAAGCGCAACAAGCGGAGTGACTGCGACCTGCTCTGGGAGCCAGCACCGAGCCTCCCTCCATCGCGCCCGCATTGGAAACGCGACAAGCGGCGCGACAGGAAGCAGAAGCGGGGTAAGCGCGGAGGTATCGGAGCTAGGCTAGCAGCTAGCCCACACAAACCGGCGATCCCATCCATGGTTTTGGCTAACGTGCGCTCCTTGGACAATAAACTGGATTATATACGCCTGCTACGAACAACACAAAAGACTGTGAGAGACTGCTGTGTGTTTGTATTCACGGAAACGTGGCTCAACAACAACGTTCCGGACCATGCTGTTCAGCTAGGGCAGCTAACATGCTACAGAGCAGACCGAACCCTCGAGGGAGGTAAGACACGGGGAGGGGGGCTGTGTGTTTACATCAACAAAGCATGGTGCCTGGATGCTGCTGTGGTCCACAAACACTGCTCACCTTTAGTGGAGTTTATGACTATTAAATGCAGACCGTTTTATTTACCGAGGGAATTTACAGCTGTTATGATTGTTGCTGTATATATCCCTCCAAGCTCCAACAGCAAAGTTAGAAGTGAGGCTCTGAATGAACTATATCTGCACATCAGTGAGCAGCAAACAGCCCATCCTGATGCTTTTCTCATCACGGCTGGTGATTTCAACCAAGCAGATTTAAAGAGTGTATTTCCAAAAACATACAGAAACATAAACTTTGCAACAAGAGGAAACAATACACTGGACCAAGTTTACACCACCATGAAAAATGCCTACAGAGCCCTCCCCCTCCCCCACATTGGTGCTTCTGACCATATCTGTGTTATGCTAAAGCCAGCATACAGGCCACTGGTGAAAGTCACAAAACCAGTCCGCAAGCAGATACGAGTGTGGCCAGAGGGGTCTTCAGAGGCACTCCAGGACTGTTTTGACACCACAGATTGGGGTATGTTCAAAGAAGCTGCTACCACAAACAACAACACATGTCTCCAGGAGTACTCAGACACTGTATGTTCATACATCACCAAGTGCATTGATGATGTAACCAACCTCAAAACCATCACTGTTCGGGCTAATCAGAAGCCATGGCTGACAGCTGAGGTTTACAGACTCCTGAGAGCCAGGAATGCTGCCTTCAAAGCGGGAGATCAGGTGGGCCTGAGGGCAGCCAGAAAGAACCTGGATCGGGGCATCAGAAAGGCCAAGAAGCAGTATTCCAGGAAAATAGCTCACCGTTTCAAGGACAGCAAGGATACACGCAGTCTGTGGCAGGGAATACAGACCATCACAAACTACAAACCACCCCCCCAGACCTGTGACAGCTCAACCTCTACGCTGAATGAACTGAATGAGTTCTTTGCTCGGTTTGAGGCAAGTAACAGCACACCTGCACATAAACTCCCCCCCTCTCCTGATGGCCAGGTGCTGGCGCTGTCCTCAGACAGCGTAAGGCGATCATTTATCAAGATTAACGCCCGGAAGGCCTCTGGTCCTGACAACATACCTGGTCGTGTGCTGAAGGACTGTGCAGGGGAACTCGCAGCGGTCTTCACGGACATCTTTAACATCTCACTGAGCCAGGCCATCGTCCCCACCTGTTTCAAAGCCACCACCATCATCCCTGTCCCAAAGAAGGCAACGCCCGCATGCCTCAATGACTATCGCCCAGTAGCACTCACCCCCATCCTGATGAAGTGCTTTGAACGGCTAGTCATGAAAAGCATCACATCTGTCCTCCCTGCCTCCCTGGATCCCTTCCAATTTGCATACCGACCTAATCGCTCAACCGACGATGCCATCTCCTCTGCCCTCCACACAGCTCTCACACATCTGGACACGAAGGACTCTTATGTTAGAATGCTGTTCATCGACTTCAGCTCGGCATTCAACACCATCATCCCCCAACAGCTCATCCATAAACTGGACAGTCTGGGGCTGAACACCTCAATGTGTAACTGGCTGCTAGACTTCCTGACCGGGAGACCACAGACAGTACGGATCGGGAGTAACACATCTAGCACCATCACATTGAACACAGGGGCCCCACAAGGATGTGTGCTGAGCCCCCTTCTATTCACCCTGCTAACACACGACTGCACACCATCGTACAGCTCCAACCACTTCATCAAGTTTGCGGACGACACAACAGTGGTAGGTCTCATCAGCAACAACGATGAGACGGACTACAGGAACGAGGTGAGCCGCTTGGCCTTGTGGTGCGGACACAACAATCTCACTCTCAACGTGGAGAAGACAAAGGAGATTGTCGTGGACTTCAGGAAGAGGGATGCACAACATGCCCCTCTGACCATCAACAGCACCACAGTGGAGAGAGTGGACAGCACCAAGTTCCTGGGAGTGCACGTCTCGAAGGACCTGTCCTGGAGCAGGAACACTGCAGCACTGGCCAAGAAGGCTCACCAGCGCCTCTACTTTCTCCGCAAGCTGAAAAGGGCTGGAGCTTCAACCCCCATCATGTGCACCTTCTACAGGGGTGCCATAGAAAGTGTCCTGACCAGCTGCATCACGGTGTGGTTTGGTGCATGTACTGCATCATGCCGCAAGAGCCTCCAGCGCATCGTGAGAGCAGCTGAGAAGATCGTCGGCACCTCCTTGCCCTCACTGCAGGACTTACACAGCAAACGCCTCACTCGGAAAGCCCACTGCATGGCAGGTGATCCCACACACCCACTACACAGCCGCTTTAGACTGCTGCCATCAGGGAGGAGACTGAGGAGTCTCCAGGCTCGTACCAGCAGACTGAGAGACAGCTCTGTTCATCAGGCAGTCAGAATGCTAAACACTCTGCCTGCTCTGCCTCCCCTCCCATTTGAACTGCCTTAACACAAAAAACTTTCTCACACATTACCACACAACACAAAGTTTTTAACACTGGACTCTGTGTCATCAAACGGGTTATTCACTAAACTCTCGGTCATGTGCTCATTCAGTTTGCACTACTTCTCATATTTGCACTAATGTTTGTATTACATTACTGCCTATAGTCATACTACTGTTTACATTCACTGTTTACATTTATTAATACGGTTTACTACTGCTTTACATTTATTACTACTGTTTACATTTACACTACTTTTATCTACACTACTGCTGATACATATACAGCATTCTCTGACTAGCCTTATCTAAGGATGCCAAATGTGCCTTATGTGCCTCACTGCATATGCCACTTTGCCTATATACCAACATCAAATACCTCATACATATACTGTGTACATTAACTTATATGCTGCTGTGCCACTCTTTGCAAATGTCAATGCTAGAACCTTCAGTTTATTTTATAGATATACTTTTTATACTTTTTATACTACTATGCAAAAACTCAGGACAGTATTACACTTTTATTATTTCATTTTATGCTTATGTTCATTGGGTGTTTGGTGTTTTAGGGGTGTTTGGTGTTTCAGTGTTGGTGTAAATTTTCATACTTTTATACTACTATGAAAAAACTCAGGACAGTGTTACACTTTTACTATTTTATGCTTATGTTTATTAAATGTTTTAGTGTTTAGATGGTTACTGTTGCACCGAGGGACTGAGAGAAACGCAATTTCAATCCTGTGTATGTCCTGTACATATTGCAGTTCTGACAATAAAGTTGACTTTGACTTTTGACTTTGAACTAATGCACTCAGAACGCACCCGCTTCAAATGTTATTAGCCATTAAACGGGTAATATTAGTTGTCATCATTCCCATACGTTGTGTTCAGACTGCCTGTCCTGTAGTACCACCTAGTAGGTTAAAGGTATGTTAGTGCTGATAATAGGCTCACGTGGTTTCAGAGTAAAGGGTCTGGGGGTTAGGTTTAGGCTCAAGGGTAAGGGGTTTAAAGTTTAGGATCAGTAATCTAGGTCATGTGTAAGGTTAGGTTTAGGAAAAGGGTTACATAAAGCTAACAAAAACAAAAACATTTCCTGTTTTACCCACATGTGAAGCAGTGTTAATTTTGACAGCTATTTTTAATTTAGTTTTAGTCTTAGTCATGTGACTAAAACATCATTTAGTTTTAGTCATTACTTAGTCATCAGAATTTTTTTTGTTTTAGTCTAATTTTAGTTGACAAATCAATGAAAACATTTAGTCGACTAAATCTACAGTCAATTAAGTCGACTAAGTTATACATAGTAAAAACTTTTCATCAATTTCATCAATTCTCTGTAGTTACTAAAACAAAACAATGTTTTAACCATAATATTAATCTTAATATGCAATACATACAACAACAAATAAAACTTTTTTCAAACATCTTTATTTGTCTAACCTTCAGTGTTAATTTTGACAGCTATTTTTAATTTAGTTTTAGTCTTAGTCATGTGACTAAAACATCATTTAGTTTTAGTCATTACTTAGTCATCAGAATGTTTTTTGTTTTAGTCTAATTTTAGTTGACAAATCAATGAAAACATTTAGTCGACGAAAATAATTAGTCGACAAAATTAACACTGATGTGAAGCTACATATTATCAGCGATAACAACATAACAAACTGCTAGGAGGTAGGAGGGACAGTAACGTCCATTTAATGGGCTGATAACATCCGAAGCTGCTACAGAACAACCGCTATACTGTATACAGAGCCAGTTCATACTGGAATCTGTTGTCTTCCAAAAAAAAAAAAAAAAACGGATTGATCACGATAGTTTTAAAAATAACCTTAAAAGAGCAATAATACACAAACACAAAAATATTACAGTAATCTAAATGACTGTGTCTATGAGTGAAATGTAGACGGTTTTCATTCTCCTTTTTTGACTACAGGTATCTTTAGGAATTATTGTAGTTAACAACTTGTTCTTGTGTATCTTGGCTTTTTTATTTGTGAGATTTTGAGTTGTAATGATTGTTAAAAAAAAAAAGAAAGCTGGAAAGATTGAAATTTTTTTAAAACAATTGTTTCACAACAGAAGTCATACTTGATGCAACCTGGGCTTGAAACTGCAGCCTCCATGGCAATGACCACTGAGCTACCTCAGCTTCCTTCCCCTGCCCCAAGATATTTGAACAGAGCTGCATATACTGTAAATTAGTTTTCAGATATTTTTTTTGTCTTCTATTTCTACATACAGCATTTCCATTTCATGCCATTCCTCATCAAAATCGGTCTTACCTTCAGTTGAAGGGACAGCTTCATCTATTATGGATACATGTACCGGTACTTGTAATGTCACTTCCACTACAAAACACATCACAAAAGTAGAATTTTTTGTTGTTGTTGTGTCATTAGCCTGGTTAAAACCAGACCCTTGTCCTTCACTTCACTTTGTACTAGGGTCTGGGACTTCTCCCATAGACAACGATTTCTCCGGTAGATTTTTGACCGGACCAATCAGAGAACAGAAGGGGCGGAGTTTTTGGCCCCTAACCCACGCCCCCACCTGTCCCAGCGCGCAGCCAGCGAGCAGCCGCATGTTCTCATTCAAAGCGATGCAAAGCGATGCAGGACTGTTTTATATGTGACACAAATGTATTAATTTCCCCTTCTTAATCCCTTATCTGGAGTTTTCTTTTGTTTTTTTTGCCAAAAGTCAAGTGATCGCTCTCTCCTCCCTCCTCCTCTCCCTCCGCTATGAGGAAATGCCTCAGGTTGTCACGAGAGAATTAAACTAGGGTTTTACGTTGCTGCCCGAGTCCCATCAGATTTTCTGGTCTTCTGGTGTGCTGGACCAGCGATCCATGGTTTTATTTTTATTTTTTTAGAACGTTTTAACATATAAACACATACCCGGTAATATGCAGCGACAGCGGAGGGAGAGGAGGAGGGGGAGGAGGGAGCGATCACTTAACTTTTGGCAAAAAAACAAACAAAAGAAAAATCCAGATAAGGGATTAAGAAGGGGAAATTAATACATTTGTGTCACATATAAAACAGTCCTGCATCGCTTTGCATCGCTTTGAATGAGAACATGCGGCTGCTCGCTGGCTACGCGCTGGGACAGGTGGGGGCGTGGGTTAGGGGCCAAAAACTCCGCCTCTTCTGTTCTCTGATTGGTCCGGTCAAAAATCTAACGGAGAAATCGTTGTCTATGGGAGAAGTCCCAGACCCTAGTACGAAGCGAAGTGAAGGACAAGGGTCTGGTTTTAACCAGGCTATTGTGTCATGGATATGCATTGTAAATTTGGATGGAAATAACTTACTGTCATCAGTGTCATGGATTTGTTCAGTTATTGGAGAGTTTGTTGCAGCTTCCACAGTCACGTTTCCGCACTCTTGTGTCTCATGGTCATCGGATTCATTCTCACTTTCCATGGCTTCAGCATTACCTAATGTAATTTCAACTGAGAAAATTCCATTTGAAAAGTCAAATACATTTACTCAAAAGGAAATCATGTTACAAATAAAGTCCAGTTGTTTTTGTATTGAACGTTTTTTGAATTTATCATGTCCTAGATGACTGAGAATCTTCACCAGCAGAAAGCATGTCCTATTTTTGACTAACACTAAAAACTAGACTTAAATTAATCTTTTAGTATATAATGAATACAAACATAGCAAAGAAGGACTCGCCTCTGACCGTCCTCGGCAGCTTCCCCCCCACCCCATCCCCATGAGTGTGCACAGATCTCCATGAACTGAGTGATTCTATCTGAACTCTGCAGTACGGGCTGGCATGCAACCGCCATTGGGACTCAATGGCCTCTGCTTGACTACAGGTATCTTTAGGAATTATTGTAGTCAACAACTTGTTCTTGTGTATCTTGGCTTTTTTATTTGTGAGATTTTGAGTTGTAATGATTGTAACTAGGGGTGCACCGATTTCGATTTTCTGGCCGATCACCGATTTTTAGAAAGTCTGACCTGCCGATTCCGATTTTGGCCGATACCGATTTTCAGGTGTTAAAAGGTCAAAATGCACCTTAAATTTTCCAATCTTACTTTATTGTAAACAAAGTTTAACCATAAAAAAATCAGTTCATTTCACTCTTTCACTTGTTACACTTTAAATAAATTTTTATTTTCATTTAAAATTTTAAAAAACAAAAAAATATATAATGCAGCATGTGTAACATTTTCAAGTCAGTGGGTAATAAGAAATAACACTCGCACAAGTAAGTTTGTCCTCACAGACTTATTCCAGTCACTTTTTCATTAGTGGCAGGTTTTTCTTGATGAACAAAATCATTTCTGCTTTGTCACCAGACAGGCGACTTCCTTTCTCATCTACTACATGTCCAGCCAAGCTAAACAGGCGCTCGCTTTCAATGCTTGTACATGGGGCAGAGAGATAGGTTCGGGCAAGTAGAGCAAGATGAGGGAAACAATTTTCATTGATCCTCCAGTAGACCAATGGGTCCTGGCTCCTTTCGACAGGAACCTCCGATAGGTAGTTCTGTACCTGCATAGCTGAAGGGCTGGCCAGCTGTTGCTCCTTTTCAATGTTCTCCTTTAAGATTTCATTGTGAACTGCAAACAGTAGACTACACCTTTTTGCTGCAGATTCATCGATGTCAGGAGGTCCCACTTCAGAGAATGTTCCTGCAGCAGGTGTGCATCTGGTCCCCCCCTCTGCTGAGAAGTAGCGATTCTTGTACCTTGTTTTGCATAAACAAAGAAAGATGGGTCAATCATTGTGTTTTGTATACATTAAAAGTTTTTTAAATTGCATGTAAATAAAGAAATGCATTTCAATGCATTTCTTTATTTACATGCAATTTAAAAAAACATTTAAATTAAATTTAAAATAAACATTTCTTGATTGATCCGCTCATTCTCAATCAGTTCATCTGGACAGTTTCTTTTTAGCAGAAACGTAGTGAGGGTGAAACGTTTCTGCTAAAAAGAAACTGTCCAGATGAACTGATTGAGAATGAGCGGATTTGATACCTGGACTATTGAGAATTAACTTTCTTGTCATTTCTTGATTGAAATTTTCAATGAAGATTTTTTTTTAAATTTAATTTAAATGTTTCATGAAATATAGTAGTAGGCTAAAAGTAATTGTGACTAAAATAGAATATTCACAGTTACTTACCTTGGATCCAGAATAGTGGCCAAGATGTACAGGGGCTCATCATGCTCAATGTTGTTAAATCTTCTCACAACAGCCTCCAGCAATGTAGTTTTGGCTTTACCCACACCACGGTCTGTGCTTGCTTGCCTCTCCAAAATCCGTTTGAGTGCAGTGATGGCTGGGATTACAGTTTAAGAGTACTGTATTTGATGACGTTCGAATTGTTCGTCAATCCTCTGTGCAGTAAAACTTAACATGGACACTTACATCAGAAGTCCAGATGTCTGTTGTAAAGCTGAGTGTATTTGGATGAGCTTTTAGCAGGCTGCGGGTGTCTCTCAAAACGTGGACGAACAACTCCGGTAATGTAACATCAGAAAAATATCTCCGCCTCGGCATATTATATCGTGGGCTCACGTGCTGCATTAAGCTTCTAAAACCTTTGTCCTCCTCAACGACTGAAAAGGGCTGGTCGTCTAATGCCATGAACTCCATCACTTTCCTCGTGGTAGCTTTGCTCTTTTCGTTGCTCATAAAAGTTAACAGCGGCCCACTGACTGGCTCTTTGTTAGCGCTAGCTTTAGCATTAGCTTGGTTGCTCGCTTCAAACGTTGCATATTCGGATGCGTGGTTATTTCTTAAATGGCGAACAAGGTTTGTTGTATTAAAGGTTTTTGTTGTGGCTCCACCACGACTTACTTCGGTTTTACACAAATTGCGATCTTTTGCTCATTTTAAAATAGTAGAACTTCCAAACCGACAACATGGCTGCTCCGAGTGACCTGTGTTGACTGTGTTAACGCGCATGTGCAGACGTGACCTGGTGGGCGGGTCTGTTAGTCAGTCCCCTCTCCGCCCCCTCTCACAGCAGAGCAAAAGGGGACAAGGGCTGATTTTCTGACCTTTGCTGAGGCAGATGCGATCGGTGGATAGAATTGGCTTCTCATTTAACGATCGGCCGATCACCGATCTTCCCAAATTAAGGAAATCGGGGCCGATTTATCGGTGCATCCCTAATTGTAACAAAAAGAAAGATGGAAAGATGGAATTTTTTTTTTTTTATCAATTGTTTCACAACAGAAGTCATACTTGATGCAACCTGGGCTTGAAACTGCAGCCTCCATGGCAATGACCACTGAGCTACCTCAGCTTCCTTCCCCTAACCCAAGATATTTGAACAGAGCTGCATATACTGTAAATTAGTTTTCAGATTTTTTTTGTCTTCTATTTCTACATACAGCATTTCCATTTCATGCCATTCCTCATCGAAATCGGTCTTACCTTCATATGAAGGGACAGCTTCATCTATTATGGATACATGTACCGGTAATGTCACTTCTACTACAAAACACATCACAAAAGTAGATTTTTTTTTGTAGTGTCATGTACTGTAATTGTTATGTCATTGTAAATTTGGATGGAAATAACTTACTGTCATCAGTGTCATGGATTTGTTCAGTTATTGGAGAGTTTGTTGCAGCTTCCACAGTCACGTTTCTGCACTCTTGTGCCTCATGGTCATCGGATTCATTCTCACTTTCCATGGCTTCAGCATCGCCTAATGAAATTTCATCTGAGAAAATGCCATTTGAAAAGGCAAATACATTTACTCAAAAGGAAAGCATGTTACAAATAAAGTCCAGTTGTTTTTGTATTGAATGTTTTTTGAATTTATCATGTCTTAGATGACTGAGAATCTTCACCAGCAGAAAGCATGTCCTATTTTTGACTAACACTAAAAACTGGACTTAAATTAATATTTTATTATATAATGAATACAAACATAACAAAGGGCATTTCCATTTCATGACATTCCTCATCGAAATCGGTCTTACCTTCATATGAAGGGACAGCTTCATCTATTATGGATACATGTACCGGTAATGTCACTTCTACTACAAAACACATCACAAAAGTAGATTTTTTTTTTGTTGTGTCATGGATCTGCATTGTAAATTTGGATGGAAATAACTTACTGTCACCAGTGTCATGGATTTGTTCAGTTATTGGAGAGTTTGTTGCAGCTTCCACAGTCACGTTTCCGCCCTCTTGTGCCTCATGGTCATCGGATTCATTCTCACTTTCCATGGCTTCAGCATCACCTAATGAAATTTCATCTGAGAAAATGCCATTTGAAAAGTCAAATACATTTACTCAAAAGGAAAGCATGTTACAAATAAAGTCCAGTTGTTTTTGTATTGAATGTTTTTTGAATTTATCATGTCCTAGATGACTGAGAATCTTCACCAGCAGAAAGCATGTCCTATTTTTGACTAACACTAAAAACTGGACTTAAATTAATCTTTTAGTATATAATGAATACAAACATAACAAAGAAGGACTCGCCTCTGACCGTCCTCGGCAGCTTCCCCCCCACCCCATCCCCATGAGTGTGCACAGATCTCCATGAACTGAGTGATTCTATCTGAACTCTGCAGTACGGGCTCATTGTTTGTTTGTTCCTGTCTTTGATTTTATACGTCTACCTTATAATGTTTTGCTAGTTTTTTGATACTTTGTTAAAAAAAAAAAAAAACTTTTTTGTTTTTTTCTCTCTTTTGTTTTCTATTGTTTATTGTTTGTTTGTTTATTGTTTAAGGAAATTCTACCACTGCTGTTCATTGTTCTTTAGTTTTAGCAGGTCGCTTTCGTAAATGAGCCCATGAGGTTCAAAATATTTACCTGACTAAATAAAGGTTGAATGAATGAAAAATGCAACCGCCTTTGAGTCCCCCTCCCCCGCCCTCTGCGTAATGTCAGCGTCATTATGTGCTTGTGTGCGAGATTTTTTTTCATTACATTTTTGACCTTCAGAGGTCAAAAATGTGTTAGGATTTTTTTGTCGTCTCCAAACCCATGTGTGATTTTTCCCCACTTTTATTGTCTGTCCAACAGATCTCACTTGTAAATGAGTCTTCGAGGCTCAATGTGACTTATCTGTTTAAATAAAGGTTGAATGAATGAAAACTCTGTAAATACCAGGCAACTTCACTACTTGCTCCTTCCGAGGTCAGAAGATACCCCTCCCACTCCGCTTTGCTGCATTGTTTGTCTGTGAAACTGCTTCTTAGCCTCTCTTGCATATCTTCCGAACCATAATTATGGACTTATTTGGCCAGCTGGTCCCTCAACACAATTGATAACATTTCTTCAAAGAGAAGACAGGCTTTAGGCAAGTCGATTTGCCCTGTTGACACGCACGCAGCTGGATATGTCATTGACTTGAAGACTTGATGATGTGTCATCTCTGCTGCCATCTGTGGATTTTTAGGACGCATATTGTAAATTGTAAATAGTATTTATCCACTGGCGTGGTGCCAAAAACAAAACATGCTGCTGTTCAGCCGCTCCTGAAAAAACCCAAACCTTGACCCTTCAGTAGTATCCAACTTCAAGCCCGTCTCCAGACTCTCATTTGTTTCTAAACTTCTGGAGAAAATAGTTGAATCCCAGTTGAAAAGCTTCCTGGAGGACCACGCTATCCTTGAGTTATTCCAGTCTGGCGTTAAATGGTAAATGGAGCTTACTTAAAAGCGCCTTCCAGCCCCCTATGAGGCCCAAAGCATTTTACAGCACCAGCCATCCACCCATTCATACACACATTCATACACTGGTAGCGGTAGTCTGCCATGCAAGGCGCCAGCCAGTCCTACTGGGAGCAACTCTGGGTTAAGTGTCTTGCCCAGGGACACAACGAGACATGGTGTGGGAATTGGGATTCGAACCTCCAACCTTCTGATCGGGAGATGACTGCCATTACCACTACGCCAAGGCCACCCCTTTAAACCTCTCCACAGCACTGAAACTGCCCTACTGAAGGTTTTTAACGACATCTTCTTATCCACAGACAATGGTGATTCTGTGTTGCTTGTCCTATTGGACCTTACATCCGCTTTCGACACCATTGACCATGAGATCCTCATTGCTAGGTTGGAGCAGTGGGTGGGCATCACAGGGTCAGCCTCAATTGGTTCAGATCCTACCTCACTGACAGATCCTTTTGTGTTTCCATCAACAATTTTAGTTCTGCAGCGGCAGCACTTAAATGGGGGGTTCCGCAGGGGTCCATCCTGGGTCCTCTCCTATTCTCCTTATACCTGCTGCCACTTGGTGCTATTTTCCAGAAACACAACATACCTTTCCACTTCTACGCAGATGACTGTCAAATTTACTTCCCCCTAAGACACAATGGTACATGCTCTATTCAACCTCTGCTCGACTGCCTGGCTGACATCAGGGACTGGATGGCTTTACATTTCTTAAGTTTCAATGAAAAGAAGTCTGAAGCCATGTTGTTCCCTCCCAACGACACGATCATGAACCACTGCATCGACCTTTCTGCTCTAGCCCTGTCAGAAAAACAAAAAGTCACAAATCTGGGAGTGATAATGGACCCTTCCATGAAACTCAACAGTCATGTAAACATGATCGTTAAATCCTGTTTTTTCAGCTGAGGCGACTGTCTAAGCTGAAGCCCATCCATCCATCCATCCATCCATTTTCTTCCGCTTATCCGGGGTCGGGTCGCGGGGGTAGCAGCCTAAGTAGGGAGGCCCAGACTTCCCTCTCCCCAGCCACTTGGAGCAGCTCCTCTGGGGGAATCCCAAGGCGTTCCCAGGCCAGCCGAGAAACATAGTCCCTCCAGCGTATCCTGGGTCTTCCTCTGGGTCTCCTCCCGGTGGGACATGCCCGGAACACCTCACCAGGGAGGCGTCCAGGAGGCATCCTAACCAGATGCCCGAGCCACCTCAACTGGCTCCTCTCGATGTGGAGAAGCAGCGGCTCTACTCCGAGTCCCTCCCGGATGACTGAGCTTCTCACCCTATCTCTAAGGGAGAGTCCAGCCACCCTGCGGAGAAAACTCATTTCAGCCGCTTGTATCCGAGATCTTGTTCTTTCGGTCATAACCCAAAGCTCATGACCATAGATGAGGGTGGGAACGTAGATCGATCGGTAAATTGAGAGCTTTGCCTTTTGACTCAGCTCTCTCTTCACCACGACAGACCGGTACAGCGCCCGCTTCACTGCGGACGCTGCACCTATCCGCCTATCGATCTCACGCTCCAGTTTTCCCTCATTCGTGAACAAGATCCCGAGATACTTAAACTCCTCCACTTGGGTAAGGACCTCCTCCCCGACCCGGAGAGGGCACGCTACCCTTTTCCGGCTCAAGACCATGGCCTCGGATTTGGAGGAACTGATCCTCATCCCGGCCGCATCACATTCAGCTGCAAACCGCTCCAGCGAAAGCTGTAGATCACGAGCTGATGAAGCCAATAGGACCACATCATCTGCAAAAAACAGAGAAGCGATTCTAAGGCCACCAAAACGGATCCTCTCAACACCTTGGCTGCGCCTAGAAATTCTGTCCATAAAAGTTATAAACAGAATCGGTGACAAAGGGCAACCTTGGCGGAGTCCAACTCTCACCGGAAACGAGCCTGACTTACTGCCGGCAATGCGGACCAAGCTCTGACACCGGTCGTACAGGGACCTAACAGCCCATATCAATGGGCCTGGTACCCCATACTCCCGGAGTACCCGCCACAGAACCCCCCGAGGGACGCGGTCGAATGCCTTTTCCAAGTCTACAAAGCACATGTAAACTGGTTGGGCAAACTCCCACGCACCCTCCAGGACCCTGTTGAGGGTGTAGAGCTGGTCTAGTGTTCCACGACCAGGACGAAAACCACACTGCTCCTCCTGAATCCGAGGTTCGACTATCCGACGGACCCTCCTCTCCAGAACCCCTGAATAGACCTTACCAGGGAGGCTTAAGAGTGTGATCCCTCTATAGTTGGAACACACCCTACGGTCCCCCTTTTTGAATAGGGGAACCACCACCCCAGTCTGCCAATCCAAGGGAACTGCCCCCGATGTCCACGCGATATTGCAGAGTCGCGTAAGCCAACACAACCCCACAACATCCAGAGCCCTAAGGAACTCAGGACGAATCTCATCCACCCCCGGAGCCTTGCCACCGCGGAGCTTTTTAACCACCTCGGCGACCTCAGCACCAGAGATTGGAGAGCCCGATCCAAAGTCCCCAGGCTCCGCTTCCTCAGTGGAAGACGTGCCAGTAGGATTGAGGAGGTCTTCGAAGTATTCCGCCCACCGACTCACAACATCCCGAGTTGAGGTCAACAGCACGCCATCCCCACCATAAATGGTGTTGGTCGCGTACCGCTTTCCCCCCCTGAGACGCCGGATGGTGGACCAGAATCGCCTCGAAGCCGTACGGAAGTCATTCTCCATGGCCTCTCCGAACTCCTCCCACGCCCGAGTTTTTGCCTCAGCAACCACCCGAGCCGCATGCCGCTTGGACTGCCGGTACCTATCTGCTGCTTCCGGGGTCCCACAGGCCAAAAAGGCCCAATAGGACTCCTTCTTCAGCTTGACAGCATCCCTCACCGCCGGTGTCCACCACCGGGTTCGAGGGTTGCCACCACGACAGGCACCAACAACCTTGCGGCCACAACTCCGATAAGCTGCCTCGACAATAGAGGCGCGAAACATGGCCCACTCGGGCTCAATGTCCCCCGCCTCCCTCGGAACGTGTTCAAAGCTCTCCCGGAGGTGGGAGTTAAAGCTCCGTCTTACGGGAGACTCTGCCAGACGTTCCCAGCAGACCCTCACAATACGTTTGGGTCTGCCAGGTCTGACCGGCATCCTCCCCCAGCTGAAGCCCATATTATCCAAAATCATGAACCACTGCATCGACCTTTCTGCTCTAGCCTTGCTGAAGCCCATATTATCCAAAAATAACCTGGAGACAGTAATTCACACATTTATTACATCTTGGCTTGATTACTGCAATTCACTCTTGTTTGGTATCAGTCAGACCACCATTGCATGATTACAACTGGTCCAGAACGCAGCAGCCCGATTTTTAACCAGTACAGGCAAAAGAGAGCACATTACACCAGTCTTGGCCTCCCTGCACTGGCTACCGGTTCATCTCCGAATCCAGTTCAAAATTCTCCTGTATGTCTACAAATCACTGAACAGTCTCCCCCCCCCTCCATCTCTCTGATTTGCTACACCCGTATGTCCCACCACATGCTCTGAGGTCAGCGGACCAGTTACTTCTAACAGTTCCAGGATCTTGTCTTAAGGGCAGATGTGACAGGGCCTTCTCTGTAGCAGGCCCAAGACTCTGGAACGAGTTACCTCTGGTCGTCAGACAGGCCCCCTCCCTCTCGGTTTTCAAATCCCGTTTAAAGACTCACTACTATTCCGTTGCTTTCAACACCAGATGATCTGTGTTTGGTCGTTGTATTTGTTGTCTGCGATGATTTTGTGTCTATATTCTTTTTTTGTTTTTTGTACTTCATTTTGTATTTTGCCTATGTGTTGCCTGTTGGTTGCCTGTTGGATGCCCTCAATAAGTTTTATGCACGTTTTGATGATCCAAACAGACCAACTAGCACCAGACTCACCTCATCACCAGACGAGGAGCACCTCAAAGTGACCGCAGCAGAAGTGAGAGGCAGTCTCAGAAGGATCAACCCTCATAAAGCTACGGGTCCAGACAACATCCCAGGGAAAGTTCTGAAGGAATGTGCGGACCAGCTCTGTGAGGTGCTGGCTGACATCTTCACCACCTCACTTGCACTGGAGTCAGTTCCCACCTGCCTGAAGACCGCCACCATCATCCCAGTCCCAAAAAGCTCCACAGTGACTGGTCTGAATGACTATAGACCGGTGGCTCTCACCCCGATAGTCGCTAAATGTTTTGAGAAACTGGTCATGTCCCACATCAAGACAGCCGTCAACATCAACGAGGACCCTCATCAATATGCATATCGTGAGAACCGATCAACAGAGGACGCCATCTCCTCCGTGGTCCACACTGCTCTCACCCACCTGGATCAGAAGGACTCATACGTGCGTCTGCTCTTTGTGGACTTCACATCTGCCTTCAACACCATGATCCCCCAAACTCTGATAGACAAACTATCCACACTTGGACTAAGCCCCTCTATTTGTAACTGGGTCTTAGACTTCTTAACAGACAGACCACAGTCCGTGAAGATCCACAACTTCTCCTCCTCCACCATCACCCTCAGCACTGGCTCTCCTCAGGGATGTGTGCTGAGCCCTCTTCTGTTCACTCTGCTCACATATGATTGTATAGCCACACATCCAGGCTGTCATATTGTTAAGTTTGCAGATGATACAGCTGTGGTGGGATGCATCACAGATAATGATGAATCCAGCTACAGACAGGAGGTGGAACATCTGGAGAGCTGGTGCAAAGAGAACAACCTTCACATGAATGTGAAGAAGACGAAGGAGATGATTGTGGACTTCAGAAGGAACAAACACACCCACACCCCACTGTATATAGGTGGATCTGCGGTGGAGGTGGTCTCCAGCTACAAATACCTGGGTGTACACTTGAATGATAACCTCAGCTGGAGCAATAACACCACCAGCCTGATCANGGGGTGAGTGCCAACCGAGCTAATCAGGCAGTCGTACGCAGGCAGGAGTCCACAGGTAGCCACCATTAACAGACGGCGGAGGCCCCTGGAGGTTTCACATGTAGAGTCAGACAACAACAAGCAGGGACAGTGTCGTGCGCAGAACGATCAAGTAATGGTGTGGAGTGGGGGCAGGGTAGGATTCTTGACAGAAGCAGTGTTTACAAATGTAGAGGTTTAGAAACCCATTAAAATACACCAAAATGAAGGAAATCCCATCTACTTTACTCAAAGATTTCTGGGGAGGACCCCCAGGACCTGCAGGTGAAAAGACCATGAGGGCAATGGCCGATGTGGGGATCTTGGGGAGGCAGCCGATGTGGGGATCCTGGAGGAGGCAGCCGATGTGGGGATCTTGGAGGAGGCAGCCGATGTGGGGATCTCTGGAGGAGGCAGCCGATGTGGGGATCTTGGAGGAGGCAGCCGATGTGGGGATCTTGGAGGAGGCAGCCGATGTGGGGATCTTGGAGGAGGCAGCCGATGTGGGGATCTTGGAGGAGGCAGCCGATGTGGGGATCTTGGAGGAGGCAGCCGATGTGGGGATCTTGGAGGAGGCAGCCGATGTGGGGATCCTGGAGGAGGCAGCCGATGTGGGGATCCTGGAGGAGGCAGCCGATGTGGGGATCCTGGAGGAGGCAGCCGATGTGGGGATCTTGGAGGAGGCAGCCGATGTGGGGATCTTGGAGGAGGCAGCCGATGTGGGGATCTTGGAGGAGGCAGCCGATGTGGGGATCTTGGAGGAGGCAGCCGATGTGGGGATCTTGGAGGAGGCAGCCGATGTGGGGATCTTGGAGGAGGCAGCCGATGTGGGGATCCTGGAGGAGGCAGCCGATGTGGGGATCCTGGAGGAGGCAGCCGATGTGGGGATCCTGGAGGAGGCAGCCGATGTGGGGATCCTGGAGGAGGCAGCCGATGTGGGGATCCTGGAGGAGGCAGCCGATGTGGGGATCTTGGAGGAGGCAGCCGATGTGGGGATCTTGGAGGAGGCAGCCGATGTGGGGATCCTGGAGGAGGCAGCCGATGTGGGGATCACTGATACTGTACTGATCTGTTTCTTGTTGCTGCGTTCATCTGTGACCATCTGCTCATGTTCGTGCTGCTGTTTATAATGATGTTTTTCTACTACATTAGGGCTTAGTGTATTACTAGCTGATGTGATGTCTCTCTTAGTTAATCCTAGATGTTATTATTGTATTTCTCTTGCATTTGTTGTTGGATGTAACTGGGACCCTGTGTACATAATCTCGTTTTCAACACATGTACTACATGCGGTGCAAATGACAATAAATTCTCTCTGACTCTGACTCTGGTTGGTTGTTTGTTTGTACAGCACTTTGGTTGGCCTTGTCGCTGTTTTAAGTGCTCTATAAATAAAATTGTATGGTATGGTATGTCTGTATGTTGCTTTTTTTTAACGTGCCTTTTTTCCCCTCTTTTCTGCCTCACACTGTCCAGCAGAGACATTGCACGAGACTTGATTTTTTTTGCCTCCTTTTCCCTTGTGTTCCCCTTTTTCTCATCTAACGAAAAAGAAGTGCCTCTCAAAGGCTGCTGCCTCAGTCAACTCATCTACCCAAGTCTGTGTATCTTTGTTTGTGGTTCTTCAAATGGGCTGTACTGAAAAGTAATTTTGTTGTGCGCTGTGCAATGACAATAAAGCTGATTCTGATACTAAAGCCCAGTACAAAATATACATAATACAACCAGAATGCTACCAATACCCGATATATATCTGGCTGTATTATGTAATAATATAGCATAAATCTGAAAGTTATGCACCATAACTCATGTTCCCTGAAGGAAGGGAACGAGGTGCAACATACTTGCTATGGGAATTGCGCCCCCGCGCGATTACCTGAAGGAATACATTCACGCCTTTACGGCAAGGGCATCAGCGTCGCGCCAGAGGCTCCGCCCTCTGTGCATTTAAGCGACCGACGCCCATCCATCTTTCTCAGAAATTGCACTTCACCGAGCTTTCAGCATTGAAAGGGCCAGATATGTTGCACCTAGTTCCCTTCCTTCAGGGAACATGAGTTATGGTGCATAACTTTCATTTCCCTTTCAGTTCGGTCTCTCGTAGTGGTTTAACAGAGTAACCGAGTTATCAACAGATCGAGTGCTTTGACTTCTATCAACGCTTTTTTGTCCACCTCGAGTACCCGTAGTGACGTCATCACGTCGCGGTAACGTCAGTACGTCACATCATGTGATAAAAACCGAGCGCGGGGTACCTTTTAGCAGATGCTACAAAATGTATTCCTTTGTGCGCACGGATGTTAATGGAGCAGGCCCGGTCTTATCAAAAAGGTAAAACAGTTTATAATTTTATAAATTGCGCTACTCATTGAATCATCCTGTTGATTTTCTTTTCTTTGAACACCGTAGTAGATTGTGACAGCAGGGGGTAGTGTTGCATTGCAGGTCACATATATAACACAGCCGAAACGGCGTCCTCTCTCTCGTTTCACAAACAAAAAGCAACAAATAGTCATCTCTCTAGACCTATTAAAACCTATAAACATAATCTCTAAAAGTAAACCTAAATCGCACAGCACTGCAGGCGGTGGTACGGTGTGGCTGTGGCCCCATTTGTTTTTTAAGTTTCGGTTCAGCGCCTTACTTTCACTTTTAATATTAATAATAACTAATAGTTTTGTTTTTCCTGTGACTTATCTGCAGTATGATAAATGATAGGAGCATAATAAATGCTCCCAATGTTTTGTTGGTCTTTTTTTTCTTTTTGTAAAGACGTTTTTATGCATTTATATTTATTTATTTTGCATCATAAGACACTGTGACGTCATTGACTAATCGAGTGCCACTCGAGTTTTTTTATGTTAATGTCGAGTTTAAAAATGATGTACTCGTTCAACCCCTAGTCGCTCGGTGCAACAAACTTGCTATGGGAACGTAATTCATTCACGCCCTTGAAATGCTCAGCAAAATGCATGTGAGAACCTCCGTCCCAAAAGACGGGCATCTCCCAGTTGCTTACTACAAGGGATTCAGAGAGCAGATGCCAAGAGGAAAAACCCAAATGTGAGAGACATTCACATGATGTCTCACATGGCCATGTATACAACAACAGCTAGAGACAGCCTAAGCGTGCTCCAGCAGTGTGAATATTCATCAACTCCTGTTCCCCCTTGAGAATTCCAAGGGGCAGGAGGAGCAATGTTTTCTTCTTTTTTTTTTTTAAACGGCCCGACTGACAAGTGGAGCCCATCCTGATGTTGGAGAGCAGTCAAGGAGAGGGGAGACCTTTCCATTATGCTTCTCCCAGGCAAAAAACATAAAACATCAAGGGATACCCTTGTGAATGTTATTGCTGCCTGTGTCGGGACAAAGCAACCAAAGCCTTAGGCTTTCAGCCAGTACCTTTCAGAGGCCAGGCTGAGAGTTGCCACAACCTTGGACGTGGGTGTAGAAGTTGTCCACGTGCCTGAGTCAGTAGGTCCCTATGAGGAGGCAATTGCCATGGTGTCCCTGACAACATTGAGCTCAACTCCGGGAACCACGGTTTCTGTGGCCATCTGAGAGCTATGAGGATAGGGCTCCCCGCCTTACCCGTTCCAATGTCGCCCCGATCAGAGGGACAGGTGGAAAAGCATAGTAGAGCACCTCTGCTGGCCAATCATGTGCCAGAGCGTCTATCCCCAACGGAGCATCTGTCTCCTTCAGGGAGAAATAGAGGTCACAGTGTGAGCTAGCTCTGCAAGCGAACAGGTCCACAGAGGCTCTACTGAAACGTGACCATACCTGTTCCACGATCCGTGGGTTCAGGCTCCATTCCGAGCCAAAAGAGGCCCTCTTGAAAGGGCATCTGCTCCATAATTCAGATCACCAGGGACATGAGTCGCCCTAAGTGACAGAATTCTTGGAGCGCACCACGTGAGCATCCTCCGTGTCAGATCGAGGAGGGCCCGGGACCTCGTCCCTCCCTCTCTGTTGATGAAGGACACCGTGGTCCTGTTATCTGATTTTACCAGGATATGATGCCCGGCAACCAGACCTTTACTGAAGAAGTATTTCAATGACAGGAATACGGCCAGCAATTCCAGGAAGTTAATATGTAATTTGGCTTCCTGCTCGTTCCAAAGGCCGCGGGCGTTCTGATTTCTGCAGATCGCTCCCCATCCTGTTTTTGAGGCGTCCGTCGTGATGACTACACGGGACGACACCCTTCCCAGTGAGACCCCTTCCGTGAAAACGGACGGATCTCTCCAAGGTTCCAGGGCCTTTAGACACTCTGGGTCTATCTTAACCTTTTCTGCTTGTTTAGGCAGAGCGGGTCGTGTTTGTTGGTTAAACCATACCTGTATGGCCCGCATTTTCAATAATGCACATGGCACACAAGGAATGGCTGCCGCCAGGAGGCCCAACAGGCGTTGGCACGTTTTCACAGGGACCCGTTGGTCCAGTTTAAATTTTCCCAGGCAATGGCGAATGGAGGAAACTCTTTCCTTCGAGAGCCATGCTCTGTATCGGACAGTGTCAATCTGTACACCCAGAAATACGGTAACCCGTGACGGAGTCAGATCGCTTTTCTGTAGGTTTATGACAAAACCGAGAGACTCCAGGTGAGAGATCACCTTAAGGGAGTGTGACAGCGCCTGCTTTCTGCTTCCAGCCAGAATTAGCAGGTCGTCCAGGTAATTCAAGACCCTGAGTCCTTGGTTCCTAAGAGGGGTCAGGGCTGCATCCAGACATTTAGTAAATGTACGCGGAGCAGTCTTTAAACCGAAGGGTAAGGCTTTGAATTCATAAGCGTTTCCTTCGAATGCAAAACGGAGGAACTTTCTGTGTCTCCTCCACACGCCTATATGGAAATAGGCATCTTTCAAATCCATTGTACATGCGTAGTCTCCTGGTCTCACAGACTGGAGAACTTGCCGCAGTGTAAGCATCCTGAACTTGAAAGTTTTAATTCTTTTATTGAGAGTCCTGAGATCCAGAATCGGTCTCAAGGAACGGTCCTTTTTGGGCACCAGGAAGTACTTGCTGTAGTGTCCGGAGCGTAGTTTGCGTCCTGAGACCAAACTAATCACTCCCTTTTTCAGCATGGTTGAAACTTCCTCCCTCAGCACGTGCGCGCGTGTAGGGTTAATCTTAGATTGCAACACCCCTGAGAAACGGGGCGGTCTCTTTGAGAACTGCAACTTGAGCCGTGACGTATTGTTGTCATGACCCAATCATTTGGTAGGCACACCTCCAAGGCATTCTGAAGCTGTTGGAAAACTGTCGCTTCCCCCCCCCCCCAGAGGTCTCTGTGTGCATTCAGATGGAGCCGAGCTGAGCCCATCTGCAGACTGTGCTTATCTGAAATGATTACTCACAGACTATCTCCCTGCTATGCCACCAAAATGCAACATGTCTTTTGTCTTTATCCGTGCTGAGCTGGTAGAGTTTTTTTGACTTTATCATAGAATGTCCTAAGACAAAATGTGATAGATTCTTTTTTGAATACCAATGATTATCCAACTGTATGTTCCTTTTTTTCCATATCTGATTGTTTGGCGGCGCAATTTAATTATTGCTGCGGCTTTCCGTGCGTACGTCCCTCTTAGGATGGTGCGCGCGCCAATTGCAATGTTTTGTACCTCGGTGCAAATATGCCAAAAGATATACAGTATTCTATTCTATTCTATGTCCTTGGGTGTCATGAAAGGCGCTTTTAAATAAAATGATTATTATTATTATTATGTTGAATTGCTGCTCCTCGTGTTTCAGGTTAAAGGAGGTGAACTTTGACCCCTCTCGCGCCTTTTCGAGCAGGTTGCTCGCCCAACAGCAGATATCGCGAGATCAGGCCGTCTCTGGCGAATCTCGCGTATCTTGCTATGGTTCATAGTTTGACCGTGAGGTCTGGGTTTTATAAAAATGGGACTCGAGTCAAGAACCAGGGCAGTCTGTGCATTGGTACTTTTATTTTTGTACATGTCTGAAACAGTGTGTTTTGTTTACATATACAGTAGGCGAGTCATGTTTGGTGCGCGCACACATGTCACCAGCTCCTCGTGGTTGTCTACGAGCAGAGACTGGGATCAGAAAGTTAGGTTCCCGTACCTCGTGGGCGGGCAAACCTGTAAAATTATCCGTTCGTCCTGGTTCATCAGGTCCGGAACTGGTTTCCGTAGGAAGAGGTCGAAGCAGCACTCGGACGGTACTGCGAAGCCTCACAGTCCCCAGCGGGTCTCTTTCGTGGGAGACCACGCGTGTTTTCCATTGGTGGGGCAAATTTTTTCCTTGGCAAACCCTCGCGGAGGGCATCCGCTTGTTTGCGTGCTTGTTCCAGCCTTGTCTGGACACGTTCCAGGGCTCTCCCGAAGAGTCCCGTCGACTCGATCGGGTGCTGTAGGAAGGTGGACCTCTGGTTTTCCGGGAGGTCCGACAGTGTTAGCCAAAGATGGCGCTGGGCGACAACTATTTCTGCCATTGCTTTGCCCTAGGAAATAGCTACTGTCCCCATCATGCTGAGCACGAGGTCAGAGGCACGGCGGGCCTCCTCTATGGCCTCGGTTGTGGCTTGCTCGTCCTTTGTTACCTGGATATCCTGTAGTTTTTCCGCCAGGTAGACCTGTACCATGCTCGACGTATTCATTGCGCGAGCCGCGAGGCCTTGGGCCTTGTAGCACTTCTCGAGTTGTTTCTCCGAAGCGCGACAGGCTTTGCTGGGCAGTTGTTTCATCCCCATGGCTGTGGGGCCAGGTGAGCCGCCAGAGACTCCTCTATCGGGGGTGCGCTGGCAAGACCCAGAGCCTCCATTCCCGCGACATCCAAGAGTCGGGACAATGGCAGCATGATGGGAGCCCTGGGTTCCGCCCAGGAGCGTTTGAGTTCCGTTAGAAAGTCCAGAAAAATTGGCATTTTCTGCGACGTTGTCGGTTGCTTCGCGTAGAAGTAGTTTCCCGCCAGCCTCGTAGCCTGTTGGCGAGGCGTGGGGTCCGGCCACGTGACCTGCAGGGCGTCAGCGGCCCTATGGCACAGGTCGAACAGGACATGTACCGACAAGTCAGGTTCCGGAATGTTCTGCGCCAGGTTCTGGGAGGAATGAACAATTTCTCACTTGTCACCGTATTCGTCGTCTATGTTGGACACTTCTGGCGTCGAGTCTTCGACAGCCAGTGAGGAGTCCGACGCGTTGTCTTCCCTGCACTCCAGGTCCACGTTTTCAGACTCCAGTTCTGGAGCCAGCAGGTTAGTGCGACATACGACCTTCATCGTCGCGGTCCTCGCCATAGACTTGGCCAGCGTGTCCGCGCGGCGTTTCCTCACTGTGGCCGTCATTCGACGACAGTGGGGGCAGGAGTCGAGGGATTCCAGTGCCTTCCTCGCGTGCAGGATCACTAGGCAGACAGGACAAGCCTCGTGAGTGTCCGTCGCCGAGAGGGAGTAGCCGCAACCGCTGGGGCATGGGCGCGAGCGAGGACTCGTCGTCCTGGTTTTCTTCTTCCTTGTCCTCCGCTTTCCCTTCTCGGGAGCCATGTCCGACGAGAAGAGTAGGAGTTGGTCCTAGTTTCCTTTTGTTCGAAGTCGTCTTCTCCGTCATCTTACTATCGTTAGTACAGGTAGTCCCCGACTTACGAGCGAGTTCCGTCCCTAGGGGGCGCTCGTAAGTCAAAAATTCATAAGTAGGATCACATAGTAAAAAAAAAAAATTAAAATCAAAATATATATATTTTTTTTTTTACTTTTTTTTTTTTTATAAATGAATACATGTACAGTACTGGACAGTCACCAAGCACTTAGCCTATCCTAACACAGTTTTTAAAGATGAAGGAATAAGTTGAATTGTCTCCCTTTCACATAAAGGGAGCAAGCTCCCTATGGAGCCTGCAGGGAGGAGGGAGACAATTCAACTGACTCCTTCATCTTTAAAAACTGTGTTAGGATAGGCTAAGTGCTTGGTGACTGTACAGTACTGTACATTTATCTATTTATTAAAAATATACAGTATATACAGTATTTTTATTTTTTATTGTTTTTTATTTATAAATAGATAAATGTACAGTACTGTACAGTCACCAAGCACTTAGCCTATCCTAACACAGTTTTTAAAGATGAAGGAGTCAGTTGAATTGTCTCCCTCCTCCCTGCAGGCTCCATAGGGAGCTTGCTCCCTTTATGTGAAAGGGAGACAATTCAACTTATTCCTTCATCTTTAAAAACTGTGTTAGGATAGGCTAAGTGCTTGGTGACTGTCCAGTACTGTACATGTATTCATTTATTAAAAAAAAAAAAAAATAAAAAAAAAAAAAAAAAATTTTTTTTTTTTAATTTTTTTTATGAGATGCATGCTCGTAAGTCCGGGACCTCGTAAGTAAGAGTGCTCGTAAGTCGGGGACTACCTGTAGACTGCTAGTAGATTAGCAGAAGTTTGTGACGTAGTTAGCGTCGTCGAGCGAAGCTACGGGAGAGAAGAAAAACTTTGTGGTAAGTAGAAAATGCTGGACTAGCTTTCGCCAGCCCAGCAGTACGCAGGAAAATTGTCTCTGTATGCTCAGTGTAGGAGCAAGCTCACCTCAATCAAGCGACGAGACAACAGAGAGGTCCCG